>PVJH01003731.1:0-136882 GCA_004026705.1 Nesogale talazaci | reverse complement strand
CTTTCTAAACCCAGATGGTGATAAGTGCCTTAAAGTAAGTAAAGAACTTAACGGGAGAGAAAGGTGCTATTTTAGCTAAATTATTTAGGTTAAAGTCATAGTAGTTTAACAGTGACAGTGATCATCCAGAAGAAGAGAGTTTCAGGCAGAGAAAAGCAAAGACAGAAGTCCAAGGAATGTACATATGTACTGTGTTCCACATGTCACAAGAACCTTATAGTTGGAGTACTGTAAGAGAGTGGGAGGCCAGGAAGAAGTGTGGTCAAAGTAAGCATATATCCCATGGCATGGTTAGGGCTTTGACTAATATTATGCTAAGATATAATAAATATATATGTGAACATGTTTTGACCTCATTTTAATATGAGACTATAGAAACTTTATGGAAAAAATGGAATGAAAAGATCATCATAAAAGCATACACTCTATCTCTCAATATAAATGCCATCAAATTCAAGATGTGTTTGTGAGTGATGATACAAGCCAGTTGCTATTGCACGTAGGTGTCATCGAGTCTGTTCTGACTTGTAGCAGCCCAAAGAATAACAGAATGAAACACCACCAGGTCCTGCTCCATCCTCTATGTGTGAGTCCGTGAGTGCCTCCACTGTATCGATCCATCTCATTGAGGGCCTTTCTCTCATGCTACTTAGCACAGAAAGTGACCTCAGTGACTGATTTCTCATGATCATGCCCGAACTAAGTAAGATCAAGAATTGCCAAAGCAAACTCTGGCCATTTTCCTTCCAGGACAAATGTGATTGTTCTTTAATAGTCTCTGGTACTTTCAATTTTCTTAGCCAACACCATAATCTAAGCACATCTATTCTTCTTCAGTCTTTCTTACTCAATGTTCAACTTTCACATGCGTAGTTGGAGGACATTTAAAATGCCATGACATGGAGCAGGCACACCTTAGTCCTCAAAGTAACATCCTTGCTTTTCTACACTCTAAGTCTCAACAGCAGATTTAGGCAATGCAATTCTTCCTTTGATCTCTCCACTGCTACTTCTATGAGAATTAATTCTGGACAAACCAGTGTTTTTCTTCATTTATCGTGATGTTACCCATTCATCTAATTGTGAAGATTTGGGTCTTCAGTTATAATCTAATCTAAAGGCTGAAGTCCCTGCATGTTCATCAGCAAGTTCGTCAAATTCTCCTCAATTTTAGTAACAAGGATGTGTCATCTGAATATTGCCAGTTGTACATAAGCCTTCCTCCAAAGTTCATGTCAAGTTCTTCTTTGTATTATCCAGTTTTTCTGATGATTCGCTCTGTGTAAAGTTTGCATAAGTATAGTGATAGGCTATGACCTTGATCTACACCTTTAAAACCATGCATTATTCCCTTATTCTGATCTCTGAACTGCCTGGTTCATGTGATCAATGTACAAGCTCTGCATGATCATAATGAAGAGTTCTGGAATTTCTATTCTTATCAAAGCTACCCATAGGTGTTTTAAATTTTTTTTATGATTTCATGATTGAATGACTTTGCATAGTCAGCAAAACACAAGTTTACATCTCTGTCATTTTCTGTTTTCTGGCAAGATATACCTGACATCAGCAATGATCTTCTTTGTTCCATGCGTTCCCAGAGATCCTGCCTGAATCTCTAGTGGCCCCTGACAGTGTACTGCTGCCATCATTGTTGGAGTATCTTCAGCAAATTTTTGCTTGCATGTGATGTCAATGATATTGTTCTATAATTTGACTATCTGGGGGGTGTTACTCTTCTGTGGAATGTTTATAAATAGGTATCTCATTCAGTCAGCTGGCAAGGTAGCAGTCTCCCAAGCTATAGAAATGTATTTTATTTTCCATCTGTCTCACAAAACAAACTTCTCACTAAGAAGGGGTGCTACTGTTATTCAATTTTACTTATGTTTATGAGTGTGGATCTATGGAATAGGGGTTACTATAAGTGAAATCTTGAAATCACAAACCCAGGTATTTGGTGCCTAATAAAATATTGCTGAAGTTAAGACACAAAAAGATACTTCAAGAAAACCTGAAAGCATAGCCAACAAAATGCAAACACCAGAGTGTGTATTTATCTTAGTTACATAAAATGATAGGGAGAGCTGGTGGTGCTGCGGGATAGGCCTGGAATGTTACCCACAAGGTTGAGAGCTCAAAAGTACAAGCTGTTCTAAAGGAAAACACTAAGGTTGTCTGCTTTCTTAAAGACTTACAGTCTCAGAACCCACAGAAGCAGCGGCACTCTGGTGAGCAGGATTTCTCTGAGTCAGAATTGACCCCATGACAGTAGGTTTGTTTTTTTAAGTGTGGAATAGTATATGATATATGTAATATGTAACATGTAATATATAGTAGTATTTTCATTGGAGGAGGTAAGCTTTCCAAGATTCAGAGGTATATTTAGATACATATACAGATCCTACCTGTCTTTACTAGGATCTTTATGCTATTTAAGAGAAAAATCAAAAACACATATGCTACCAAAACCTGGTCATCAAGCAGTTCACCTCAACACAAACATTGTAAAAAATATTAAATAGCAGAAGTACTGCAGAAATATTAAGTAGCAGATATCAATTTCTTACATACACACTTGAATCTGGCATGAGAAGGACAGGCATTTATGAAATTCTTAAAAAATATGGATACAGCTATTGAAGATTGATTGAAGAAACCCACAAAATTAGTACAGGATATAACTTAGATACAAACCTTTACTGAGAATTGCAATGCTTTCATTCTTACATGAAAGCTAAGTTTACAGAGTAAGAAATTGCAAACTTTACTCATGTGTTTTGGGGTGATTCTATAATACAAGCTAAAACACAACACATACTTCTCAGGGTTGAAATTTCTTTCTGTATATTCCCAACTATCTTGATTACAACAAAATGGTCATTTAATCCCTATAGAGACTCAAAAGCCCTCACATAAAATGACCTAAGAAAGACTCAACTCACTACCTTTATTAGGTACGAACCTGTGTGTTGTTCAACATTCTAATCATTGAAGAATTCGAAAGAGCAAAGAATAAAAGGAAATGTTTTAATTATAGCACAGTTAATATGAAGGATTCACCTAAAATAATAGTTAGTTGTAATATATGTTATGATCATTAAATCTCCTTGAACATGTAAAAAATTTTCTTCATTTATAATTATGGTACTTATTACTGAACATGCATCAACATTTTACTACATAAAGCAAAAATTTTTGGAAGTAAAATGGTTTATTGTGATCAATAAAATTTTGCACTTATTCTTGAAACAAGTTTATGGGCTCATTTTCTTGGTTGCAGAATATGTTGAATGTTATTCTTATAAAAATGCAGGATGTATGAAAATCTCAGTCCTCTACCTCTACTAAAATTTTTATAACAGTATTTCACTAAAATGTCATATTGCCACTTTTGTGCTTAATTACTAATACTCAGTCACATTTAAAAAGAAGTTGCACTATGGATAGGTAAGACACACATATATACAGATAAGTATCACAAACATATATGTACACAGATTTATTTTTTTCATATTTCACCTTTATATGCATGAGTAGACAGAAGAGGGGCACCACCAATGATCTGTGTTTAGGGCTATCACAAACCTTAATCTCTCCCTGGGTAGGAAGCACTGGAATATCTGAGATAAAGGCAGGGAGGAACTGGTTGGGAAAGGAACAAGAATCCAGAACTCATCTTTGAATAAGAAGTTTAGGTGCTAACTAGACCCACAAACAGAATGTCTTAGATTTTTGAGAAATGTGCAAGGCTGCAGGTTTAAATCTGGAAGTTATTAGCACCTTCAAACCTTAGAATTAGATGAACTCACCTAGTTATTAATTGATTCCAATGACGATATTCTTTCTACATTGCTTGTATCCTTCTGCACCGTCTTTGATTAATATGCTTCCCCAAAAATGATTTGTTTCCTAATCTGTTTTATTTTTAATGTATTGAAAAAGTTTATGGTTAACATTAGCCATCTGGACTCAGTGTAGATTACTCCGATTTTGTTGGCACCATCTAAAGTGTAATAGTCAGAATCCAGTCAAATGCATGCCTTCTCACCCTCAGGCCTGATCAAGGTGCTGAACTTGGCTACTTCATTGTCCTAGAGCTGCTTCAGTTTGATCTGCTGCTTGTGGTCCTTGACATTCTCAGTGAAAGCAAGTGTGTTGCTATCTTCAATCTTATTCATGACAAACTTTCAGATCGAGATGATGAGGACATAGTGGCCAAGCTCGCTTCTCCTGGGAGTGCTCTTCCAACGGCACTTGGACTGCCTTGTTAGCCTCAGGGACTTTCCTTTTGTGTGTGTGGTTATGCACACCTTGCAGCTCATGCCTTGAATGCATTTGCTGTAGTTTCCATTCTGAGAGGGGCAGGGGCTTCCTACTTTGCCTTTGACCCATCTTTTCTGTTCCTTTATCTTTTTATGGCATTTGCAGTTAACCAGGCAATAGAGAGTTGAATGAAATATTTTACACTTGTATAATATGAAAAGAAACTTTGCTGCTTTGCATAGCATTAGTGAATGTGAGTTGCTAAAATAATTCCGATAATAGAATTCTGAAAACTAAAACACACAGAGAGAATTATATCGTGAGCTGTGAAACATTCGAAACTGAGATTGCTTCCCATGCCTGTTCAAGTTGTCAGACTTAGGAAGAAGGGAGGGAAAATGAGCAAGAGGGAGGGAGGAAAAAGGGAGTGAAGGAGATGATGGGAGAGAAGGAGGGAGGGGTAGGGATAGGAAAGGAGAAAGAAACAAAGAAGGAAAAGGAAAGAACAAATTTTAAATCAAAGTGGGATGTTTTGGAAGTGATTCATGAAATTGAAGCAATGTAAACTTCAATCATCAAATCCAAAGCATCTGAGTTTGTATGGCCACATCAACATATTGACAAATGAATGCAAATGTATGTTTTAAGTTAAAATAGAATGCTTGAAAGATGCATGGTTTTGAAAAATTAGATACACTGTGAAATTCACTGTGAGTTCCTACAGCTCTCTTTCCTTATTCTGCTGGTATTTATGTGTACACACTCAATTGATATTTAGGATTATTGATCATTTTTATTTTTAAAGAATCAATCTTAATGCAAAACTTTAAGGCAAAGTGCCTATCTATTTTTTTTGTTGTTGTTGTTGTTTTTGGGACATCACTGCTCTCCGGTGGTGGGAGTAGGAGGCCCAGCCCCACTGCTGGAACTGTACCTCCGTCCCAGTGGGCCGCAGTCCTGCGCACAACCACTATGCCACCGGGGCTCAGCCCTAGTGTCTATCTATTTTCAAAATAGCTTATTCTGATGTGAAAATTTATGAATCCATTGACCTATATACATTTGAATGTTTCCTTCTATTTTTAGTCTTGCATTTACATATCAATTGGGCTTTTAAAATCCATTACTCAATATCTTAGAGGTAAAAGTAAGGAGATAAATATATACATACATATATACTTACATACAGTTTGAACCCGCCATCCACTCTGAAAGAAAAAGATGTGGCAGTCTGTTTCCATAGAGATTTGCAACCTTGAGTATCTAACTTCATGCAGAGAAATGGAAAGTATTCTCCATTCGCATGGGACCAGACAGGGCTGGCCATTTTCACCATTCATTTTATACAGTCCAGGAAGTCTGTGAGACATCAAAAAGATATTAAAGGCATTCACTTTATAAATTCACTGCAGCTCTGATCCAAATCCCAGCACAATTCTTCAAAGAAATAGAAAACTAATAACTACCTTTATATAGAAAGGTAAGAAATCCAGGACAAATAAAATACTATTTAAAAAAACAAAGGAGGAGGCCTGTCACTCATAGTCTTTAAAATCTATGACATAACAAAGATAATCAAAATAGCTTGGCAGTTTTACAATGATATGTATGAAGATCAGTAGATTAGAAATGAGAACTCAGAAATGGAACCAAGTAAATACAGACAACTTATTTTTGATAAAGGACTAAAACACATTGAGTCAGGTAGAGATGGATTTTTCAACAAACAGTGCTAGAAAAATCAGATATCCACCTGTGAAAGATGAACTAGAACCCATCCCTCACATCATGTTCAAAAATGAACTTAAGATGGATCAATGACTTAAATATAAGCTCCAGACCATAAATCCCATCAATGAAAAAATAGGGACAAACTCAAAGGTCTTAATATAATGCATAGATACCAAACATCATGAAAAATAGCCACACTATGAAAGACAAAATTAAGAACTAGGATCTTCTAAAAATAGAATATTTCCTCATATCAAAAGAGTTCAAATTTAACCTACAGATTGGGAAAAATATTCAGCAACTATATAGCAGATAGAAAGCTACATTTAAAAATCTATAGAAAAGACACCTCGATAAGAAAAATACAAACAATCCAATCAACCAATGAACACTAGATTGAATAGAAAACTTACTTTAAAATATTGACATCCAGGCAATCAACAACCACATGAAGAAAGGTTTATGATCATTAACAATAGGAGAAAACAAATTAAAGCAGCAATGGGATGTCACTTCACACTGACACTCAGCAAAAGTTTTAAAATCCAGAAAATAATAAATGCTGGAGAGAATAAGCAGAGACCAGAATATTCATACATTGCTAGTAGAGCAGAATTGTACAACCACTTTGGAAATCTGTGTAGCACTTCCTTAAACAAAGGCAACCCCTCCACTGGAAATATGTCCTAAAAAATTAAAAAACGTAACAAGAACAGACATATGTACACCTATATTTATTGCGACAATTCCCAATAAAGCAAAAAGATGGAAAAAGCCCAAACCACTAATTTTAGAGGTATAGAAAAATGCTGTTACATTAATATAATGGGATGTCTACAGCCATACCACCCTGAACATGCCCAATCTCATCTCATCTTGGAAGCTAAGCACGATCGGGCCTGGTTAATACTTGGATGGGAGACATTAATATAATGGACTATTATACATCAATGAAAAACAATCATGAGACATGGACAAAACTAAGGAACATTATGCCCAATAAAGTTAGTTGAAACATATTTAATATCATCATTATAAGAAAAAACAAAGGTGATTTCCACATCAAACCACAGATTTTGAAGACTTTAAGGAGCCCATGGCTAGGGAAGGGGCCAGGGAGAGGAGAGGGACAGAATATTATGGAGAGAGGTAGGGAAAGAAGTGTTGGGGTGGGGGGAACACATTTGAGGTAAATTTAAAGGGATATTATGACTGATTTGATTTAATGAGATGGGCTGGACAAATACATAGAAAATGTTCTTTAAAAATATAAATATTAAAAAACTTATATATTTAAAGCAGAGAGCAGAGCAAAGTCTCATAGTCTTCAAAACCCTCTTTATTCCTTACCTCTTGGATCTAAACAGTGGTCTGAATGCCTAAAATTATTGGGAAAGTAAAGCTGAGAAAAAATGGAAGATGTTTAACTTTGGAAGCCCTTTGAGGTAATTCGACTGTGTCCTCAAGAAAGGGTCAGTGTGAGTCAGAATCTACTCCACAGCAACAGCTTGAGCTTTTGGATCTGGAATCTTTATGACAATATCCTGTGTCCTACAGAGCCAGAGACAGCATCCAAATGCTGAGTCAGCATCCACGCCTGAACCGCTGAGCCACCATGATTCTTCAGTGAAATCGACATAACAGTAAATTTGACATTTCAGTTATGCTTAGGTATTTAGTTTGGTGGCATTGATTAAAAATCACAATCTTCACAATTATTTATTTCTGGAGCATCTTCAACACTGCAAATGGAAACTCATTCCCCATTACACAATGATTCTTCTTCCCGCCAGTCCCTCCCCCATGTGTTAGTGAGGGTAGACTAGAGAAACAAATCCAGAGACACTCCTAGGTGTATAATAGACACTTCTATGAAAGAGTAATTGTTTTTTAAAAAAATCCCAGCCCAGTCCATAACAAATCCATAAATCTGATATTTGCCCAATGTATAATTTCCTCTTCAGACTCACGTAACCCATGCTGGAAGCTCACAGGCCAGTGAGTGTCAAGTTTTGTGGATGCAGTGGTGGTGGAAATATCAGTGCTGCCTTCCCCAGCTCCTAAGCTCTAGTTCCACCAGAGGTTCTCTATGTGGCTTGTCAGCAGGGAGACAAGTCGAGTGTCTGTGTGCATCTTGCCTCCTGTCATCTATTTCTATCTGTTTGTAGTGCCTCCAAATGAGGTCATCAAGCTGCAACCTCATTGACAGACTAGACTCCACCCCCTTTGCAAGTTGACAGGAGATTAAGTAACTGCCAGATCCCAGTTTCTGATAACCTTAATCTACATTCTATCTCTATGAATTCTTCTATACCAAATATTTCATGCGTTCAACATAATTACAAAATAATTGCCCATCTGCCCAGTTTTGTTTTCAAGGCCTATCAATGTCATAACACATATCACAATTTCATTTTTATGACAGTATATGTATATGTATATATCATATTTTGTTTATTCACCTTCTGAAAGACATTTAAATGTTTTATACTTGGTGACTGTTGTTATATATTGACTTGTGCCCCTACAAAAATACATTGGAGTCCTGACTCCCATGAGTATAATCTTCTTTGGAAATGACATAATATCCCTTGCTATGTTAAAAAAAAAAAAGAAGGGTTAATCAGCACAGGACATGTCCTAAATTTAACCAATTCCAAGGGATAAAAAGAGCAGCATAGACAGAGAGACAAGCATTTCTTAAAAGGAAACAAAACAAATAAAAAAACAAAAAAACAACCTTGATATACTTAGTAAAACAACTCTGACTCACAGTTAAGAAAAAAAATGTGTATCTGTTTAATGGGGTTTCATAATTCAGTTTCTTAAATTTTTCACCTAAATGAACCGTTCTTAATTATATTTAGCAATAAACAACTTCAGGGATTAGAAGTTAAACTGGTCAGCCAGAGAGAAACTGGCTTAGGGGCAATCACTGACATTATACAGAACATGGCTGATGATGATGTAAGCACCAGGAGTAGTTTTAGGGTAGGCACTATGAACAGTAACAGTACGTAAATGATTCCTAAGAGAAAACTTAAGATATTTGTCAGGAATCAGGCCATCTGGAAATCTACTAAACGGGATACCTTTTTTTCCCCTATTTTAAAAATAGAATGTGTTATATTTGCCAGGATAGCTCCCAAAGGAGAGGGACTAGAGGAAAAATGAATAGGGGTATAAAATAAAGTGAATAAATAATAGATACATAGTTTTTTTTAAAAATTACTCCAGTTCCTAATCCTGGTTGCTTGATTTCATGGTCTTATCAGATGGTCTTTTTTTAGTGTCTTGCAGGAACCCAAGTAAGATGGTTTTCCAAGCTAGTTTGAAGGGGGGAAAGTCAGATCTTTTAAGTTTAAATTTCAAGTCAAGTCACAACAGTGGGATTTCAAGTTGGATTTATATTTCATTCTTGGCTCATGAAAATACTATGATAAAATTATGAAGGAAAATATACTGTGTGATATTCCTGAATGGCATTGTTCTATAAGATTTTAGTATGAGTGCATATAAGTTATCTAATGAATTTAGAAATCTAAATTTTTATTTCTTTGGGACATGCATGCTGTGTGCAAATTCATACTTTATGAAAAACTGTTCCACTTGGGTGCAATACTTCCCACGTTTGTTTTCATTCAAAGACAGAAGACTCCTTCTCAATGGAAAATCAAGTAATAGCTAACTAAATACACAGGAACATGGGTGTAATTCATTGGAACTGATTTGTTACATTTTTTGTTGTGTTCTTGCCTATAGGCATTAGACAGGCATGGACTATTTCTGGATATTTCATCATTCATAGAATTCTTTCTGGCATTTAACAGTTGCTCAATAACTGTTGAACTGGGCAGAACAAGAAGAGTTATTGTTTGGCTGACATTTAGTCAAATATGTAGTCTCACTAAATGGGCATAATTAACGCACATTCATGCACTCCTACATGATGTTGATGTTTCTGTAGCTAGCTAGACATTATAAAATAATCTAAACCATATTGCTAGTTATTTATTTCCACAAAATCTTGTGAAATAGTATGGACAAATAGCTAGCAATCTGCCAACATCTGCATTTTTTCATTCTTGAAAGTGACAATATAGGTTAAAAACAATATTTCTCAGTCTCCACTATTCTTTATACCCAGGTATGACTATTCTTCCTCAGTGAAGTATGAGTGGAAGTGAGGTCTGTCAATCCTGGGACAAGATTTTTAAGCATTGTGTTCCTCCTCTGCCTTCTATTGCTACAAAAACAGAAGGTGGTTTGTCAAGAAACAAAAACAGAACTTCTGGGCCGTTGCATTGCATAGAAGAGAACTGGCTAACAACCTGGATTCACCACGATAAACCGTTTAATGTCTAGTGAAGTGGGAAATTTGGGAAACTTAGGATAGATGATCCATCAAGACTAGTAATAGGAGTGGTAATACTAGGAGGGTGGAGGTATGGAGGAATAGAAAGAGAGAACCAACTTCAGGGATCTACACGTAGCCTCCTCTTTGGGACACAGTCAACAGGGAAGTGAGTGTTGGGACACATTATACAGTGTACAGGTTGAAAAAATAATTTGCAAATTACTAAGGGTTCAAGGGGAAGGTGGGGAGGAAGGGTAATATAGGGAGCTGATAATGGGGGCCTGGAGGGAGGGAGAATGTTTTGAGAGTGATGATGGCAATGGGTGTGTAAAAGTGGCCTGCACACAACTGATGTTGTTAGGGATTGTGATGGGAGTTGTAGGGGCCCCCCAATAAAATGATTCATTAAAAAAAGGGGGGGGGAGGGGAAAGGGGAGTTTTTTTTGTTTGTTTGTTTTTTAAAGAGGAGCTTGTTCCAAGGACTCAAGTGGTAAATGTTGGGAAATGTATGTGGAAACATGTGTGCAAAAGTGCTTGATACAAATGATGTACTGAATGTTGTAGTAGCTGTAAGAGCCCCCAATAAAATTAAAAAAAAATAAAGAACTAGAGGATAGAGGGGAAGAGGAGCTTATGCTGGAGGACCTCAAGAAGATAATGTAGATGAATGTAGCAACATGTATACAAATATGCTTAATACAAATGATGTATTAAATGTATTAAATGATGTATTAAATGTATTAGCCCTCAATAAAATCAATATTAAAAAATTTTTAAAAAAAGAAATAAATAAGCTATTATGTATAGCCACTGACACTGGGTTTGTTAACAATAGTCAATGTTACTCTGGTTGCATAGTTATTGCTGTTACAGCATAATATAGAAATCTAAATGTGAAAGAACTAAAAGATGTAACTAGTGCCAGTTAGGGAAAGGTTGAGGATTCAAATTCAAGTCTGTTCATGTTTCTCTTAAAATGTCATGCTGCCTCCAAACAACTTCTTTATCTATGTTGATCAGCAAGAGTTATTGGCAGAAGAGCTTCTGCTTTCTGAAGTCTTGAGTTTCGAACCTTCATTTTGGAGAGCTCAACATGAAAATGATAGTGTTAATAATAGGAATGACCAAAATGTCACCTTGATGACAAGCTCTATTCTGGATGCCCATCAAATCCCCCAACGGATACAGATGTCGACAAAATCCATGCACTTGTGCTTGAAGACCTTGCTCACCTAACCTCACTCCATGTGACTTCTTATTTCTGTGAATAAAGAGGGACATGAAAGGCCAGAAGTTTGACCACATAGAAGAGGTGAAGGAAAAAGCAAGGGAGGTGCTATGAGTCATCCAAACAGATGAGTTCAAAAAATGTTCCCAAGAATGGAATTGCATATTTGACCAATGTATTAAGTGTAATAGAGAATACTTTGAAGGTGATAAGATTGCTCTGTAAAAAACATTAAATACCAAGCTTTGAAAAAAAATGTTTTTTTTTCTTTATTTTGGATGTATTTGTCAGGAGATATCAGTCCTTGAAGAAGGACATCAGGTTTGGTAATGCGGAGGAAGGCTCTCAGTGAGATGAATTGACACAATGGCTACATTAATGGGCTCAGGCTCAGGAACAAGTGTGAGGATGGTGTAGGACTGTGCAGTTGTGCATTCTTTTGTGTTTTGAGTTGCTATGGGTCAGAGCCAACAGAATGGCACCCAACAGCAACAACATCAAAGAAAAGCCACCCTTCTTTACTTGAAGATGATTCAAACTCATTCCTACACTTTTGGACAGAGCTAGAAGAGCCACATAGAAACCTCTGTCAGCCCTAAGATGTCTCTACTGCCTCTGGATCCAGAAGACTTTCTACCCATAGGCCATGATCTCACTGGATTCAGCATCATTGCATGTGTTTCATGAGTCTGAGGTAAGATTTATAGATTGGTATTGAACATATGGGTTAATATCAGACTTATGGACCTGCACTGGACTGGGTTGATGTTTTCTCAATATTGAATTGCTCTTGTACATGAAGATATTTCTTTCTTTTTTTTGGGGGGGGGGAGTGGGGCATCACTGCCTCTGGTGGTCATGGGTGCTACCCAGGAAGATTTTTCTTATACACATATGAGTGTGTCTGTGAATTTGTTTCACTAGTCAACCCAGACTAACATATATAATTATACTGGATAGTTCCCTCTTTTATCAAGTTGAACAGCTAATCCTGCTCCCATATGGCTGAGTGTAGAAGTGGAACCAAATCTTAAATGTATTGTAGACATACAGGGAATATACTCTAAAGAGAAGCAAGCAGATAAATTATCAGAGAACAAGTAAGCGAATACTGATCTGGATATGGATAGCAGCAATAGTCATTGAGAATGAGAAGTTTTCAAGAAATGTAGAGGAACACCCCCCACACACAATTTTCCAGTGTATTAACGGTTATGTGTTAGAGACATAAAGAAGTCAACAAGAACTTTAAAGTTTGCATATGAAGGATGCTAATAACTTAATTATCAATTGAGGAGATGAAGAAGATTGTGTGGGGAAATATTTGAGGGGTGAAAACTGGAAGTTCAAATTTGAACATGGTATGTTTACTGTGCTTAGTAAATATTGACTACCCTTGTCTGTCTGTCTGTTGTGCTGTAGAGATTGCATGGTGCTGTGATTCTGGATGTTATGATCCTGGTATTTAAAAAATCATCAGGGTCACCCAAGTTGTAATACCTTGACCAGAATTTCCAGATGAAGAGCAGACTACAAAGAAAGAATAAGCTGTCCACTTCTGAATTAGCCCCTGAAAAACATGGGAACCACTGGAAATCAGTGTCAGGTACTGAAAACTCTTATGAAGACAAGAAGAACATGGTTAGATATGATGCTAGGAGATGAATTCTTCAGGTCAGAAGTCACTCAGGACATGACTGAGAAGGAGCTGCCATCTCACGGTAGAGTTCATCACATCCCTGTGGATGATGACAATCTCTCAGTGCCTTCGTTTGATGATGTGACAGCACTCAAATAGAGAAAAAAATCACAAACATATTGATAAAGAAAAATTGGAATCTATGAAGTATATATGAGTCTAGAAAAATTAGAAATCTTAAAAGATTAAATGTAGCACATAATGGATTCATCTCCTAGACATCAGTGAATGACTGTTCACTGGACTATCGTGGGCATCTTGAATGAGACAAACAAATGGTTTACTATACCATAAGTGACAAATTCAAGAGGAATAGAGATAGTCATCATTAAAAATTTTTAAAGATCCATCTTGAAATGCAACACTGTCTGTGATAAGTTATATCTATATGTATACAATGAAATCCAGTTAATGAAAATATTATTCTAATTTATGCACCATAGATTAAAGCAAATGATAAAGAAATTGAATTCTATCAATGTGGAACATGATCAGGGTTCTAGGACAGCCAAAAGAGGATGTTGTGTATATTCCACCTGAATTTTGAGAGAATTTTAAGAACAGTTTTAATACAGTGCATTTTAATGACAAGACCATATTAGCTTCAGGATGATATCAAAACATTATATATGATAAAGGAAAAGTCTATTAAAATGACAGACAAGATAGAAAATATCATTAGGGATGTCAGAAAAGACTCTGAAACTTGCTCTTTTTTGTAGAATAGCTAATGTAAACAGTAGTCACAAGGAAGGAAAAGTGGTGAACAGAAAATTTCAAAGGGAAGTCCAAAAGACAAAATCAAGTATTGAAATGAAATTTAAAAGATATCGAGTGAGAGCACTGAAAGAAAGAAGACAACCATGCATAAATTAAATTAAAAGATGTGATGCAAAATTCAAGCCCTGGGTTGAAATATTGGAAAATTCTATGGGCCAAATATTGACTGATGCAGGAAACAGCAAAAGAACATAAAAGGAATATGCAGAATTATGTTTCTAAAATAAGATAGTTCATATTCAACTAATTCAAGAGGCAGCATATGATCAAGAATCAGTAGTCCTGAGGGAATAAATCAGCACTGCACTGAAGGCATTAACCATAACTAATCAAAAATTGGAATTGAAAGAATCTCAATTGAAATGTTTCAACAAACTGATGGACTTGAAGCATTCACTTGTCTATGCCAAGAAATTTGAAAGAAAGATACCGGAACAACTGACTAGAAGATAGCCACATTTAACCCATTCTAAAGAAAGCGACCCCAACAGAACATGTAAGTTATAGAACGTGATCTCTGATAGCACATTCAAGTAGGTTTTTGCTAAAGATCGTTCAACCATGGTTGCAGCCGAACATCGATAGGGAACAGCAAGAAATTCGGGCCAGATTCAGAAGGTCTTTGCATGAGGGATGCCAATACTGATGTCAAGTTGATCTTGGCTTAAATAAAAGAGTAATAAAGGGTATAAACTAAAATAAAGTTCACTGCCATCAAGTTGATGTCTACTTATACATAGCAACCTGATAGTGCAGGGTAGAACTACCTCTGTGGGTTTCACAGATTGTGTATCTTTATGGGATTAGAAAGCGCTGATGGTTTTCCGACAGCAGATCTTATAGTTACCAGCTCAACGCATACATACTATGCCACTAGAGCTCCATAGAGAATGTTACACTTGTGCCTTATCATGCAAAGATATTTGACTGTGGATTATAAACAATGTATTTACATTGAGAAGAATGAGCATTTCAGAACATTTCATTGTGCTCATGTAGAAGCTATATATGGATCAAAGGCAAAAATTCTAACAGAAAAAGAGAATAGTCTATGATTCATAGTGAAAAAAGATGCATCAGTGTTGTACCTTTTCACCATATTTATTCAATTTGTATTCTGAGCAAATAACCTGAGAAGCAGGACTGTAGTAGGAATAATTTGTCGTCAAGATTTGATAACTCCTATAAGCAGATGACACAATCTTGCTTGCAGAAAATACAGAGGACTTGACGTGCTTGGTTATGAAGATCATGGATTGTGACTTTCTATATGGGTTTAAAATGAATGTTTTATATTCACAAGTAGACCAACAGGTGGCATCATGATTAACAATGAAAAACTTGAAGTTGCCAAGAAGTCCATGTTGCTTAGATCCACAACCAATGCTCATGGGAAAAGTAGTCAAATTAAACAACACTTTGGGTACACCTGCAGCAAAAGACCACTTAAAAATGTTGAAGAGCAAGGGAGTCAATTTTAAGGATAAGTTGTTCCTGACTCAAGCCATGGTATTTTCAATTGCCTCATATCAATGCATTTGAATTATAATGTTGGTGAGAGGAATCTCTTGCTTCATTTACCACATTTCAAGTTTTAGTTTCTTCCAAGATCAGAAACACCAGCTCCCTTAGAGCTATAGAGATGGTGACTTTACTGATTGTTTTTTTGTGGGGTATGGTAAGAGGTGGGGAGCTGATGATATTCAATGTAAGAAAGAAGTAAGTGCTCTAACATTGATTGTGGAGAAGATTTTACAACTCTTATTAGTATTATTGAACTGAATTGTATGATATATATATATATATATATATTTATTTATTTAAAAAGCTTAAAAATAATTAGAAAAAAACCCAGAACTGATGGAGAGGGAAACATTTTTTGGCAATCACATAACTGTCCAGGGACTACCTATAAAACCTATAGGACACTGTAAGACCCTAACAAAAAATAATGAATAATCCAGTCAAAGAGCGGGTATAGGATATGCACAGACATTTCACCATAAATGATATTCAAATGGCCAAAAATCAAAAGAAAAGAAAAACAGCTCATTCTCATTACTTATCTTGGAGATGCAAATAAAAACAATGATGTGATATCAAGCTACACCAACAATGACAGACCAATTTAAAAAGAGCAGGAAAACAGTGAAGAGAGTGTGAAGAGATTGGAATTCTATATATTGCTGGTGTTCTATAAATATGTACACTTACAACTCTTGTGGAAAGGTAAGTTACCTCAAGCAACTTGAAATAAAAATTTCCATTGAGCCAGTAATGTCTCTGATAGATAAATATCTTAAAGAAGTAAGAAACATAACATGAACAGACACATGCAATCTCATGCTTATCGAGGCATTATCCACAAGTAGAAAAAAATTGTAAAGAGCTCAAATGTCCATCAATATAAGAAAAGATAAGTAAACCTTGGAATACATTGTATTCCAAGATAAGTGAACACATAAATACATTGGAATACTATACGTCACGAAAAAAACAAGGATGAAACCACAAAGCACCTCATAGAATGCATGATCCTGGAAAACATTATCCTAAGTGAAGTTAGTCAATCATAGGAAGACAAATATTGTATGATAGCTCTACTAAGAAGCTGAAAACCAAGACAAAGACTGGTAAACCAAACGGAATGGACTTCAGGGGTTCCTAGGGGAAGGGGGGGCATGGATGGGAAGATGAAGCAACAGAGTGTAAGGTTGACGGATTGAGTGGGGTGAGAAGGAAGATGGAGATTCACAGTGAGCAGAAATAGGATGTGGGGATAAGATAGAACAGAGGGGGGACAGTTGAATGGGTTGAACTTTTGAATGCAGAACTGGTAGTCTGATATGTAACCCCCATCACATAAGTCACAATAGAAATCATTTAAGCCAATAACTAAATGAGCAATCTGCCTTGAATGTACTGAAGAACACAAAAATATAGATTGTATTCCTGCATGGGTAGACCATAAACTTTAGATTAGGAAATAGATGTAACACAGTGATGCACTGACTCTCAGTAAAATATATGTACAACTCTTCTTGATGTGATTGAGTTATTGAATTGTATATGTGAATTATATATGTCAATAAAACTATTAAAAAAAGAAAATCGTTATGTTGGATCTTGAGCAAAAATAGAGTATTATTTCCCCCTTAACCTGTCCTGTAAATATAAATTCTCAACTGCCATATAATGTGGAATTGATAAAAATTTCTATTTTTCATGGAAACATTATATCCTATGGTGATACATATAGAAATTAAACATTTTCTATTGAGGGCATTGACTTTATTCTTAAAAATAAACATAAATTTGGCAAAGAACAGTATAAATATCCCATTCACACGAGAAAAGACTAGGCAGTCTTGGAGAATGAGCTCACTGACCTTCTAGATCTGTTAATAAAACATATAGCTATTCTCACTTTGCCTCTGTGATTGGCTACAGCAATTGGTAGTCATACCTTCTGCTCTCTTTCACTGGTAAAGAATATTGAAAATGCAATGGACTGTCAGAAACATAAAACTGCCTTGGAAGAAGTCCAGTGAGGAATGCTCCTTAGAATCTAGAATGACCATAATTCATACATAAACTTTGGACATATTATCAGGAGACGCCAGTCCCCTGAATCAAATATCATGCTTGGTCAAGTAGAAGAACAGTGAAAAGGAGAAAGGCCTTGAATGGGATGTAGTGACACATGGCTGCAACATCAGATCAAACATAACCATTGTGAAAATGACACAGGACTGCTCACTATTTCATTCTACTGCATATAGGGTTACGATGATTTGGAACAGGTTTGATGGTACCTAAATACAACAACCTTACAATAAAATCAGAGAATCAAATAAGTAATTAGATCCTGGAATTCATAGATTTTAAAATTATAGATATAAATTCAAGAGTGAATGGATAGCTAATAGTTAAAGTCATAAGTGGGTAAGTTCACCTAAAAACAGAATGAATCTATTCTAGAGAAAAATAGTCTGAAGAAATCTATTCCAGAGAAATATAGTCTGAAGATAGAATACTGTGTCACTCTGAAGTTTAGAGATAAAATTGATGAGAAAGACCCAGGAAAGGAGATAAAGAAGAAGAGCAGAGAAGTAAGAGCATAACTAGGCAAAGTGGCACAAAAAGGTCAAGAGATGAAGTGTTTGAAAGAGAGGTGAGGGCTCAACTCTCCCAATGCAATTGTAGGACTAAGAATTACTTGATACTGGCATTCAGCAACATGAAGACCATGAATACTTCAGTGCAATCACTTCATACATACAGTAACTGGTTACCAAAATCTAACTTACAGAGAGTTCTTACTTGCCTTTAATCTAAATTTAACCTTACTGTGAAAAGATTAAATTAACCCTTACCTGGAGTAAAATCTTCATTATGATCACCTTCACTTGCTGCATATGCAACTTTTAAATCATTGAAAAAGCTTCAGAATTATTCTTGCGCTAAAATAAAACTATGTTTTATAAGTGTGTTAGGCTGGGTTCTCTAAAGAAACAAACGCAAGATACTTTTGACATTAAATAAATGTTTGTAGGGTTATACAGCCTGAAGGAATATGACAGCTAATTAGTCCACACAACAGTACAGAGGGCTTAGTTAAACTCACTCCTTTGAAAGTCCTTCAACTTACAGGGCTGCAGAGTTCAAGTCAAGGAAACAGACAGCTGAAACTTCCCTGGGTCAGTGCAGACAGAGTCTGCCCACAGACAGCAAGCAGTTGGGTGGGTCACCAACAGTGAGCAGATCAGAAGCTTAGCGAAGCAGACTGGGATGGGATATGAAACTCAATCAGTGCCATACCACAGGATCCATCAGCCTCAATTCAGAGATGTACATACCAGCAGGGTATCAAAAACGGTCTTGAAGTAACCTCAAGGGACACAATCCATGGATTGGCATGTCCCATAGGTGGTATAGCTCTCAAGTTGAGGCAAAGAACTAGTTAAAGAAGAATCATGCTGGTCCAATCACCAGAGAGTAAGAAAGGGAGACAGTCCTTGCTGAGCCACTTATCTCTTTACCCTCCAAACTACTACCTGAGTAACCCTAGATGTCCCCTTTGGCCAGATTGGCACAATAAATCTATCTATCCTAATAAATTAATCTCCCATTAATATTACAGTTTAAGAAATTCTAAGAAGGTTTACTCTGTCTTAGAGCAATGCTATGAGTCAGAATTGACACACAGCAACAATATGTATTCCAGGAAAAACATTCTATAAATTGATTGATGAAAATAGGATCACAGAATGAAACAAGCATCTCCCAAGTGTTTCCTCCATCCCCCTTAATCACACACACACACACACACACACACACATTTCATTGATGCAAATGTGATTTCTAAAAGTTTCAAGTTGCCTTAGAAATTTCCAGAAAATTTCTGAGATCCCTTAACTTACTTTAAGTACTCTCGTAACTCATATTTAAATTTTTCTGCATATAAAAAAAACATTCTTCTTTCTACCAATAGAGATTAATGTACAATGCAAGCATTGTTGAGAAGATTAACAGTTCTACAAGGAAATCTTATATAGCTCTGAATCTCTGGAATGAGATATAAAGTCACCATGTTTAGTGGGGAAAGAAGCAGAAAGGAAAAATAGGATTCAATGAGAAAAATGTCTTTCCACTTTGCAAGTTGACTTAGTAAGACTACTTGGTCTAAAATTTATTATTTCCAAAAGATGCCCTAGAAAAACTTCTGAATCTATTCACAGTCAATGTAAATAATATGTACCTTCTGGTCATTAGGCTATTAAAATGTTGGGGGGAGGATTCCACCACTAATCTTCTCGATGACATCCCACAATTCATGTAACTCATTGACATTGAGTTAATTCAGATTCACAGTGATCCTAAAGGACAGGTGAGACACGCCTGTGGATTTTAGACTGTAACTATTTGAGTGGAAAGCCCCACATTTTCCTGAGGACTAGTTGATGATTTCAAACAGCTGACTTTGTCATTAGCAGTGCAAATGTAACCACATCTGGAAATCCTTTGACATGCTCAATCCCTGGGGGGTAAATTGAAGAAAAAGGCTCATTTGCTACATTTGAACAAGTTTCATTGACTCAGGTGTCTTGATGTGAGGCAGACATTCTTGGTTCACTCCCTTGTAGTCATTTTCCTCTCTGCCATAACAAAAGAACCTCAGTTCTGCTATGAATTTCATTTCTCTTCCATTCTCTTTACTCCTTGCCACCAGAATTTTTAAAAACCATTTTATTTGTAGTGCTTACAGATAGTATAACAAGACATAGTTATATTAGATCAAGCATAATTATACAATGGTTGCCTCCATCATTTTCAAAACACTTTCTTTCTTCTTGAACTCTCGGACATCCTCTTTATCCCCAAACTTCCTGCAGGACTCTTATTATATTTTTATTATTGATTGATTGATTTGTCATACCTCACACCAGTGCACTCATCTTTCCTTGCATTTAAAAGTAAAGTGACACAACGGTTTCAGCTGCAAAAGAGGAAGAGAAAGATGCTGTAGGCATCTCACATATTTTTTAATTCAAAATAGAGACACCAAAGAAGTGATTCTGTTCCTTCGACTGGGTAATGATGATGCCTATTCAAGTGTCACACTAAAATGAAAAAGGGATTCAACATGAGGAGATCACTGTAATAGTGGGGTGGAGAACAGATTGATAGAAATAGCCTTATCCCACAAAGCAGCATTCATTCCTTGAATTATCCGGATCTGACAACAATCAGACCTTTTTTTCCCCTTTCTTTTTCATTTGTTAAGATTTTATCTTGAGTTGGAAGTCATTTCTATTGTTGTTAATGACCTTTGAGAATGGGTATGTCCGTAGTGAATCCACGAGAAGGGGCAAAATTATAGCACAGGCTCTTCTGAGCTATCGCAGGGGAATGCCAGCTCTTTCTCCACACACCCTCTGACTGAGTTGGAATATCAGCTATTTGTTTACCCATCAAGCCCTTCATCAACTCCCATCTTACCATGAGTGAGCCTGCATTTTTGTTACTGAGAGCCAGAATCATGGTACCTGGTATCTTTATAATCAAAGGGAAGAATCCGACGCAATCATGGTTTTGAAAATGCTTTACGCAGATACACATACATGAAAAATAACAAATTCACCATCATCGTTTAGATGCTGAATCCTAGGGACCCCAAAGCACAGGGTAGAATTGCCCCTGTGAGCTTTTGAGACTGTAGCTCTCTCTCTCTCTCTCTCTCTCTCTCTCTCTCTCTCTCTCTCTCTCTCTCTCTCTCTCAGAGTAGGCAGTCCTATCTTTCTCTCACAAAGCAGCTAGTGGTTTCAGATTGCTAACCTTATAGCTAGCAGTGCATCACACAGCCAGCAGACCACTAGGGCTTCATTCAAATACAAGAAAGGGAAAATTCAAGTTTTTCATTGCCCTTTGGATAAAAGTGTGCACATGGAGCGAGCTAAGGAAATACATGGCAAACATGTTGCAGCTGCTCAGTGACTCACCCTGGTAGTTTTTTGGTCTGGTAGCTTTCATCAAAGGTTCAGCAGAGGAATATATGCGTGCAACAGATCTTTACCAGGCATTTATTCTTGAAACTTAAGGACCATTTGGAATGTCGCAGAAGTCCAGGATATGACCTCAATCCACAGAACGCTATCACATTCAGATAATAAGAGGCAAAATATTGAAAATTAGTAAGAGAATGCCAGAGTTATGATAGAATAAAACCAAATGCTAAGTAAATGGTGTCAAAACTAAGGGAGTGTGGAGGTGTCAGCATGATCTGTGTCCCTCAGCAGGGATGGTGAAAGTTATCATGGCTTTATCAGACAATTGGAGTAGGGAGATTCCAAAAGAAAGAAAATGCTTTCCAATATTAATTTTCAACTCTGCAAGGTTGTTGCTAACTGCTCACAGTTTGATTTCCACTTCCAGGTAACCCTAACCTAAACTGGATAAGACAATTGCCATCCATTGGGTTTTCATTGGCTATTAGTTTGGAAGTAGATTGCCAGGCCTTTCTTCCTACTCTAAGTTAGACTGGAAATTATACTGAAACTGGTTCAGAATCATAGCAACACACAAGCACACACCAATGTGTGGTAGCTGCATTTGAAATGTATTAGCTAGGAATGAAGTGACAGCCTCCCTTATGGAAGGCACAAATTCTACCTGTGTGCACAGTACTCTATTGACTTGATCAACATTTATCCAGAAAATATCACTCAGAAAAGTGATGTAAGAGAAGGGTCAGAGATAAAAGACTCTGTAATCACAAATTGAGATTAACTGCGGAACAACAGGCTAAACTATCAGACCTGTATTCTGTAATTGAAAAAGGGATTGAAGAATTTGAGCCAGGAAATACAGTGGTGAAAGACACTTTTCAAAAGACAAAGTTAGCTTCTCTTTGTAGGACTGGGAGGAAAAGGAGCAGTAGCTGGAGACCAGTTAATAGTTTATTGCAATTATCTGCCACTTAATAGGCTATTGGAACCATCTGTCTTCATGCTGTGGCATCCCTAAGTGCTGCAAATGGCTAAACACTCAAAAACTAACTAAAAGTTTAGAAATTCAAATTTACCCAGAAGCACCTTGGAAGAAATTCTTGGCAATGGGCTTCTGCAAGATCACCGCTGTTAAAAAACCCTTTGGAGTGCAGTTCCAGTCCCCAACGCATAGGTGGTAGGACTCAATCCAAGTGAAAACCAACCTGAAGATCAATTTGTTTTGAAAAACAAGATTGCCTAGATCATTATTAAGAAATGTCATCACTCAACAGAAGTAATTTAGCTTGATTGAGATGGTCAATTCAGTAAAAGAGAAACATTCAATGCAAGGTCTTTGGTACCATATAGATAAAACTTCATCAGTTTGTTAATCTATGGTGACTTGCTATGGTGTTAGAAATTACACAACCAAGGTTTCAAATGCCATAAGGATCATGACTGAGAATTCAGCAAAGGTGCCAGTCTAAAAAAATTGGAAGAAGGTCTTGAGGATCTACTTCTGAAAAAGAAATGCCTGTGGAAGCTTTATGAATAGGACCAGGCACTCTCAAAGACTTGAAGATAATTGAGCCACCATTGAGCACAGAAACAGCAAAGCCCACATGGAAGAAGAACACCAGGATGTGTGATCAAGAGGGGTTGAAGGGAGCAGATATTGAACATCAAAGAACAATAATCACATCATTACGAATGAGGGGGAAAGCAGGATGGGGACCTAAGGCCCACTGGTGGGTAATTGGTCACCCCTTTACAGGGGAGTCAAGGGGAGGTGACAGACCAGTCAAGGGGCAGCCGGGCAGTGATGATGCATACAAGTTTCCTCTAGGTCCTGAAGCCTTCCTCCCCACCAAACATCATGGTCCCAACTCTACCTTACAAATCCAGATGGACTGGAGATGGTACACTAGTAGAGAGGGGAGCTGGAAATATGGGGAAACCAGGATGGCTAAGCCCCTTCATCCCAGTGGTTAGATTAAAGTTACTGGAAGGGTAGAAAGAAGGCGGGGTAGAGAGATGGAACCAATGGCAAGGATATACACATAAGCTCTTATTTGAAGGATGGGCATCAAAGGAGTGTGTTGGGGGAGAGGTTGGGCAGGGTAAGATATGACCGACAATAATAAGATATAGATTATTGAGGGTTGGTGGGGAGGAGAGAGCAGGGGAAGAGGGGAAGGAATGGAAAACCCGATACTAGGGGCTCAAGGGAAAAGGCGGATGATTGGAGAACGATAATAGCAGCGGACATGTGAAGGTGCCTGGCACAGTATGTTTATTTATGTATTGTGAAAAATGATATATGAGCCCCCAATAAAATGATTAAAAAAAAAGAATTGGACCAAGCTTCTCTGATATAAGATAAATCCCTCAGAGTAGAAGACACTCAAAATAAGAGCTGCCTTCCTCAAAGTAAAATAACAGAATCACTGACATTGAGTCAATTCCAGCTCGGCAACCCTTTAAAGGGTTCCTAAATCTGTTAATCTACATGGCAACAGGTAATCTCATGTGTTTTCCATTGGAGCAGCAGATGGGTTTGATTTACTGACCTTGCAATTAGCAATCCAAAGTTTATCAGAGCTAAATTATGTGGATTGAGGGAACTTCATAGATTTAGGGGCCTTCATTTTCACACTTAACACAAATAAAATAAGAAGAAATTGTCCAAAACATAAGGACATGGATTGAATGAAATATGAATGTAGAGAAATTTGTGGAGATCAAAGAGAAATGGGATGAAAAATGATCAATGCCCTAAGTTTTACTGATTTTAAATGAATGGTAATAACTATTTTGAACTAGACAATAGGGTTATGTTAATGTGGTCCTACTATGGCAATAATGAAAAATTGAGCAGGAATGATGTCACATGCATCATCAAAAAGCTGACACCAAAGTCTGTCTTACAATAGTAGAATATTGGGTTGAGCCCTGGTGGCTTAAGTGATTGCTTGCAGGACTGCAGCCCATGGGCTTGGTGGTTCAAATCCAGCGGCGGTTCTCAGGAGCAGCTCTGGGTAGCTTCCCTTGACCACCAGATGGCAGTGATGGCCCGCAAAAGATAAATAAAGCAATAGTACAATATCAATAATAGGATACTATCAATATGCACACAAGGAAGGCCAGTTAACACAACTGCTATTCAAGTTTATATGTATACTAACTTCAATAATTTAAAATTGATTGAGCACATAATGAAGATGCATTGGTAATTACTGTAACTGGAATGATATGAAAGTTGCAAAGAAAAAACAATCAAAGATTACACCCTTCAGTATAGTTTACACCTTAACACTGTGGTTCTCAACCTTTCTAATGCCACAACCCTTTCATACAGTTCCTCATGTTGTGATGACCCCCAAGCATAAAATTATTTCTGTTGCTTCCTCATAAATATAATTTTGCTGCTGTTATGAATTGGGCAACCCCAAAAGGATCTCAATGAACATATTGAGAACTTCTGCCTTAACATAATTTTTAAATTAAAATTTGATGAAGCAATAATATGATAAACAGAGAAAAGATTGAACTAGTGTGGCAGTCATGTACTTGATGTCAACTTCTTGATTGGAAGTCTAGGGGTGGAGTCTAGTCTGTCAATCTGGAGATAGCCAATGAGACCTCTGTGGGCGTAACTTTCCCTGAGAAATCTGGGAAATCTTGTGATATTTCCCTCGTGGAGATGAGAGACCATCTCCCTATTTGTTGGGAGATGCTGAACTGACAAGGCAAGATGGCAGCATCCGAGGAACTAGAGGAGATGGAGGAGAAGCCACACAGCCTTACCCTGATGGAACCAGACCTCTAAATCTGGAAAAGTCACAGAGAAACCCCTGTCAGTGCTGGGATGCTTCCACTGCCACGGGATACACAAGACTCTGCACTCACTGACCTGTGATTGTTCTGGTGTTATTGCAGGTGCTTCGTAAGTCAGAAGAAGACTTTATAGACTGGTACCAGACATGTGGGCTCATATCAAACTTGTGACTTTGGACTGGACTGGGTTGGGATGCTTTCTCAATGTTCGACTCCTCTTGTAAGTAAACCTTTCCCTATATCCATATGGATGTTTATGAATTTGTTTCTCTAGTCTACCCAGAATAACACAACTAGTGAAGAATTTCTTTTTTTGGGGGGTGGGGGGCATCACTGCCTCTGGTGAAAAATTTCATTGTACTTGGACCCCAAACCAATGATCATGGAAGCAACCGTCAAGAAATAAGTGATCAACCGCACTGGGATGATGTTGCACACGATCTCTTGACCATTAAAAAACAATTTGAAGACTAAGATGTGGATGACCCCTTCCATGAAATTTTCAGTACCTCATGTGTTTATGAAAGCTAGACAATGAAAAAAGAAGACAAGAACTACTGGTGCCTTTGAACTATGATATTGGTGAAGAACACAAAATATGGCATCAACTGCCAGAAGAACTAACAAATCTGAGTTAGAAGAAATGAAACCAGAATTTTTCTTAAAAGGGAGGATTCTGAGACATTTATTCGCATACTTTGAGCTTGTAACTCAGAAGAAGCGGTCCCTGAAAAAGAACAGTAAGCCTGGTAAAGTATAGGGTAGTGACAAAGAGGGAGATCCTCAATTAAATGGACTTCTACAGTGAATGCAGCAATGGGCTCGAATATAGCAATGACTGAGAAGCAAGGGCAAAGAAATATTTTCTCAGTAGTATATTGGGTCATGGAGCTGAAATAGACTGGAAAGAACTTAAAGGTAATAAGATTAATAAACAAACTGTTGACTGATTTTTCTCTTTTGGATAATATTTTTCGTGTAATGTGTACATAGAGATATTTCGGTTCATTGTAGGATTTCCAATTTGATATGCTAAATCAATGTTCCTGTTATACTTCTTGGTTGTAGGATCTTGCCTAAGTAGTGAAAGGAAATGGAGGTCCACAAGAAAAACACTCTTCATTAACGAAGTAGTAAGACACGATGTCACTTTATTCTAAGAAGCTTTCAGTTAGCAGCTACAGTCTTTAATTGGGAGATTATTTCATTTAGTCTTTCATTATGCAGTCTTTAATCATGAAACTTATTTACCAACTCATATATCCTTTTGCTTGCATTTGTTTACACTATTATTTGTGGAATGTCTCTTGTGTGTTTGATGTTTGGTATATTGGCGATAAGTAAATACATGAATGCAATTGCAATGTCTACCTCCCTGAAATTCAGTCTAGTAGGGTGAGGGCCCCATGAAAAATTATAAATTAGTATATGTATAGTATGCAAAGAGCTGTAATGTGATCAACAGAGATTGCTTTGGGGTCCATAGGAGAGGAAATTCACTTATTCCTGAAAGCTCCTCAGCAATGGTCAACAGATTCCAGGATCCAAAAATATCTCTGCTGCAACATGTACTAGCTCTATTATCTTGAAGAAGTGAATCATTCTCTCTATGTATAGCTTCATTCTGTTGTAAAAAGTAAAACTATATGTCCATCTGCCATAAATCTATTAATAAAGTAATGATGTAAAATTATAAACACGCGATGCTTTAAAGAATGGCTGCTGCCTAGAAATACTCAATGAATGTTAGCAATTATTTTTAATCATCATCATTATGCTGACTCATGGAAATGAAGAAATGTTATCCACCCAAAAGACGAGGTAAAAAAAAGGGATTATTGAAAGAGATAAAGAAAGGGGTTATTGAATACAGATAATAAAAATAATCTAACTCATGATGATTGTGAGGTAAATTAAGAATAGTTTCTATACAAGGAAGGTCATATTTCCACTATATCTGTTAATAATAAATTCCTGCTTCTAGAAATATTTTCTTTTAATTTTCCAGGGTTTTTTGTTTGCTCCCCTTTTAATTTAGTGTTTTCTCTTCTCCAAGAAATAGTATCTGTGTCTAAGAAAACTGTGACAGCATAAAGTCTATTTCTTCCTTTCCATTCTGTGATGCAAAAATTATTCCAGTTGAATATAAACTCCACTGGGTGGAAATATGGATAGACCTCTTGTGTCTTATATTTAACCAATACTTGAAAAAGAATAAAAAAGTGTATACCAAAAAGAACAAGTCCTTCTACCACCATTTCAGGAGGCGTCATAGGAGCAGGACTCAAATGTGTTGCAGGAGAGTAGTTAAAGGTAAACTGAAAGAATTAGGCAGCGCAAGGGCCTAGGAGTGGATAGAATACCAACTGAGATGGTTCAGCAATCTGATGAAGAACTGGAAGCATTCATTTCCCTATGTTGGGAAACTGGGAAGCCAGCAATGTTAGTCTGGGTAGACCAGTGAAACAAATCCATAGAAGCTCATTTATGTGTAAGAGAGAGTTCTGTATAAAGGGTAAATGTGCATTAAGAAAGCCTCTCAACCCAGTTCACTCCAAGCCTGTAAGTCTAACATTAACCCGTATGTCTGATGCCGATCTGTAAAATCCTCTTCAGATTCATGAAACACATGCAATTGCACGACAATCACAGGTTAGTGGGTAGAAAGCCTTTGGCCCACTGGTGCTTCTGAGTGCTGGCAGGGAGGGGTCTTTATGTGGCTTCTCCTGCTTCAGAAGTCTGCTTGCCTCAGGGTAGATCAATGTCATTTCTCCAGCTCAGTGCACTAGTGTAGTTCCATATGCTTTCCCAGCTGCAATGTCTTCCACAGAGAAGGGGAGGGAGGAAGTGGGTAGAGAGAGAGAGAAATTTCCCAGAATTTTCAGAAGAAGGCCATGCCCACACAGAGGCCTCATTGGCTCCGATCTGATTGATAGGCTAGACTCCACCATTACACTCTTAATCCTCAAACTGACAAATGATTATGCAACCACAACCAGATAATTGACCAATTGACTAGAAGAGCTCTCTATATATACTCATTTCAAAGAAAGGTGACCTAACAAAATACTCAAACTAAGAATAGTATCGTTCTTTTCACATGCAATTTTATTAATTTCATTTTATTCATTTAATTCAGTAGAATTTTATTAAGGTCAGCCAGCAATACTTAGTTTAAAATCAGCAAAAGTGTGTGGCAGTATCTTATTTTATCACTATATCAATTCTAACTATGTGCTAACCAACAATCAAAGAATTGGACTTATATGAAGAAGAATGTGGCTTCAAGATTTGAAGAAGGCTTATTACAAGCTACAATATACAGATAACAAAACCTTACTTGCTTGAAGAGCATTAAAAGCACCTGCTAAATAAGGTAAAGAATCACTGCCTTCAGTATGGATTCCATGAGAAGAAGACAGAAATCATCCAAAGTAGACCACTAGGTAGCATCATGATAATGGAGAAAAAGGTGAAGTTGTCAAGGACTTTGTCTTACTTATATCCACAAATAAAGCTCATGGAAGCAGATGTCAAGAGAAAAAAGACAGCTGCATTAGGTACAGCCACTATCCAAGACCACGTTAGAGCACTGAAAAGCAAGGATACTACTTTGAGGAATCATCTAAATCTGACACAAACCATGTCTTGTTTATTTTTTCCCATTGTCTGGTAAACATGTGAAAATTGGATATTGAAAAAAGAAGACAAGAAGAGTGGATGCCTTTGAATTGTGGTGCTGGAATAGAATATTGAAAACACCCTGGACTACCAAAAGGACAAACCAAACTGTCTTGGAAGAAGGTGTGAGCATTCCCTAGAGAAAAGGATGGTAGGATTTCATCTTGAAAACCTGGGACATGTTGCCAGGAGAGACTAGTGCATGGAGAAGGATGCCATGCTTGGTAAATTGGAGGGGCCATGCATAAGATAGAAGGACCTTTGCCAAGATAGATTGCCACCTAGCTGCAATAATGAGTTCAGGTATAAGAACAATTGTGAGGATGACAGTATCAGGCAGGGTTTAGTTTTGTTGTACATAGGGTCGCTATGGTTTAGAACTGATTTGGTGGCACCAAATACAAATGCCAAGTATATTTAAAAAGGAAACAATCTTAAAAATTCCCAATGGGTTCCCTAATCTCAAAATCCATGCTCTAAAATTTTGTGATCAACCTAGACCACCCTTCACCATAGTCATAGACAAAGCATAGCTTTCAACAGTTTTCAAGTTATTAACATATCTTTTACACTAATTTAGGTATCCAGCTTATATTTATGAGACTGTGAATTCTACAGGAATATTCTCCATTATAGAAAATAATTATTTTTAATTTTTATTACAAATTTTTGTGCATAAATTTTATATATATTATTGTCTTATAGGATCTCAGAACAAAACTCCAGAAAGAAATACTATAGGACCAGCCAAGTTTTCTCAAATTATCTATAAAGAAAACTACATTTTGTGGGGTTTGGAAAGTGGGGTGTATGGGTGTATTGCCTTTCAGTTAATTGCAAAATGATACTCATAAAATAAGATCAATTGTTGACAATATCAAATATCTATGAAAAAGTTCTACTTATGTACTATCAACTTTTATTCTTGTTTTTCCATGTCAATAACAAAGAGTTCACACACTAGCACCAGTCGTTGATCACAATTTGAAGACTAGTATTGGATACAGTGTTAATAGTTTGAAACCAACACTCCCGCCATGGGGGAAAAAGATGAAATTTTCTTGTCCTATAAAGATTTGCACTCTCGGAAATAAACAAGGGCAGTTCTACCCTATCCTATAAGGTCACTATGAGTTGGAATCAATTTGATGGCAGTGAGTTTTGCATTTGTTGCTGATTGTTGCCTTCTTGACACCATCTTGATCCTAGCTTTACCTTACAAATCTGGCTATATCAGAGGATGTACATTGGTACAGATAGGAACTGGAACCACAGGAAATCCAGGACAGAGGAACCCCTCAGGACCAGTGGTGAGAGTGGCGATACAGGGAGAGTGGAAAAATGGTGGGGTAGAAAGAAGGAACCAATCACAAGATCTAGGTATAGCCCCTCCCTGGGGAACAGACAACAGAACAGTGAGTGAAGGGAGATGTCAGACAGTGTAAAATATGAAAAAATAATAATTTATAAATTACCAAGGGTTCATGAGGGAGCAGGGGCAGGGAGAGAGGGGAAAACTAGGAGCTGATACCACAGGCTCAAGTAGAAAGCAAACATTTTGAGAATAATGATGGCAACAAATGTACAAATGTGCTTAACACAATGGATGGATGGATTGTGATAATAGTTGACAGAGGAACCCCTCAAGACCAGTGGTGAGAGTGGCGATACAGGGAGGGTGGAAAAATGGTGGGATAGAAAGAAGGAACCAATCACAAGATCTAGGTATAGCCCCTCCCTGGGGAACAGACAACAGAACAGTGAGTGAGCCCCCTATAAAATAATTTTTTAAAAACTTCATGAACAAAGAAATACAAGGTCTCTTGATGCATGTGTCTTTCAAAGAGATCAGTTTAATTTTCATATTATGATCTACGTCTATTCAAAAATGCATGAAAAACAGAGTTCAAGATACTTGCAGTGTAGAAAGAAAGAGAACATAAAAACAAATGTAATACAAGGCATTTCGGGTCAAGCATATTATAAGACATACAAAAAATAACCAAAGATTTTCAGAAGGAAGGGGAACTAATTCAAGCCACAGGGTTAGAGCTAGAGACTAAAATGAATATTTTAGTTTGTTTGGGTTTGCTTCTTTATTGAATTTTCCTATGTTTTAATACATAGGAAGATAATTTTATTATTTTCTTATATGCTATCTAATTATAAATATGCAATGTTTAAAAACTACAGGTCAGCTAGATTTAAAAGAAAAGGAAAAGAGATTAAATGCACTAAAGTGAAGATATAGCCAAACATCAGGTTTTAGAAGGTTTCTGAAAAGGTAAATTTTCAAAACATGTACCATACAAATGGGAAGAAATTATTTTAAAGAAAGGTAGAAGTTAGATGAGGTGAGAGGTAGAAAAGAATAAGTAATTAATTGAAATATTAATTTTCTAAAGAAAGAAGGCAATAGTTGTCAAAGAATTAATGAAATAGAGAAGTAAAAATGTAGTTTAGATTAATTGCTGCAGTGATGTACTGATAAATCACTAAATATGAAAAGCATTATTTTTTTTGAGAATCTGATCAAAGTGAAACAGAACATTTAGTTCTTGGAGTAATGTAAACTGGGAAAATTTCCTGAATGAATTATATGGTAATTCCCTGAATCATCTTTGGTGTTCATGCAGTAATTGAAACACATTTCAATAGATGAAAATGAACAAAATAATGTACACATCCCTCATCTAAACAAATAAAAACATGATTATGTAGGTATAGGCAATTACCCAGAGACTATCTATGGAGCTAAAATAATTCTGGTAAAATAGTTTTAACGTCATTTATATATTTCATTAGTTCAATGAAAATGAACTGCATCATGCATTTCAAAAGTTTGCAGAAAATTTGAATTACAAGTCAATGGACTTTTCCCAGGAACTTTTTAAAGCCACCTCTACAGTTATATGATCAGATCTTATGATTTACATCATAATGTGTAGAGAGCTCACCCCAAAGCACTAGGAACACGGTTCTTTGTGCCAACTGAGTAATAATTGATTATTTTCAACCATTTCAAGAGGTAGTGTATGATCAAAAGTTGATGATAATAAAGGAAGGAATCTAAAGTGTATTGAAGGCATTAGCAATAAACTAGGCTCCAGGAAGTGACAGAACACCAATTATAATGTTTCAAAAACTCTTTTAACCTGGAATCACTTATTATCTATACAAAGAACTCCAGAAGACAACAAACTGGCCAACTGACAGGAATAAATTCATATCTGGTAATCCAAAAGAATAAGGTAATTATAAAAAATCATAAATATCACATGGAAATAAATTTTTGCTACAGATAATATAGAAATATTTGCAGCAAGAATATGCTAGAAATTGAAGCAGACTTGGCAGAGGACATGAAATGAATGACAACATTCCCATTTCAGATGGATACTTGGATGAAAGTATAGAAAACCAGATAGATGTTTACTTATATTTTTATTGACTATTCAAAGGCATTAGGCTGTGTGAATCATGACACAGCATTAGTAAAAGTCAAAAGATAGAATTGCTTAGGTGGAACCTATAAATCAAGGATCAGTCATTTAAACATAACAAGGGGATACTTCACGGTCTTAACTATAGACTCTAAAGCAGGGAAAGTTGTTCATCTAGTACTAGACTTTCAACATCTATGTTGAAATTTTATACTGAGACATGACATGAGAGCTGGTCTCTATGAAGAACATAGGACTGAGGGAAGGCATATTAACAACTTGGGCACAGTAGGCTACACATTGAGATGATGACCACAATCTCAGGGATGCAAACCTACCAGATGTTCCTCAAGAGAAAATTTAATCTTTCAGATGATAAAGGTTTAATATTATATATCATAGCTTCAACTCTGTATTCATAGTTTAAACTACTATTAAATCCCTCAATATCTTACCTTACTGCCCACCCCTTAGGTTTCTCTTCCCCTTCTTGAAATTTTCTTTCTTCCTAATATGGCAACCCTCTAACCTCTTGTTTCATTTTCTCTCCTTTGTCCTCTCCAGCCTTGGTAACCTCTGAAGTCTGAGTCTTTCGTTAAAGGTCTTTGCCTCCTTTTTTTTAATTTATAACCAAGGTCTTATACAATATCTGTACTCTTTTGATTGACTAATTTCAATCAGAATAACATTCTCATTGTTCGTCAATGCACTTTGTGACATCAACATTGGTTTTGGGACTCTATAGTATCCCATTGTGTACATTTTTTAACCCACTCTTCTACTGATGGGCATCTGGGCTGTTTCCAACATCTTGGTGTTGTACATAGTTCTGAAATGAACATGAGTGTGAATATGTATGTTTGTGCTAGGCGTTACTTCTTTAGAGTAGATACCAAACATTAGGAATGCTAGATCATATAGAATTTCTATTCTTTGCTAATTGAGGTAGCACCATATCCCCTTCCACAGTGTTTGCATGCATTTAGAGTGCTATCATCAGTGTAGGATTGTTCAATCTCTTTGCATCCATGCCAACATTTAATGCTATGTTTTTTTTTAATTTAGCTGTCATTGTTAGTATTATATGATATCTGGTCCTTGCTTTCTTTTGCGTCTTCTAGATGGCTAGTGATGGTGAGATTTTCTTCATGTTTGTTACCCAAGTGGATGTCATTTTTGATCTGTTCATATCTCTGCCATGTTTAAAATTGGGTCGTTCTTTTTTCTTTATTGAGATATTACCAAAATTTTTATATTTCATAGATCTCTTGTCCATTATATTGCTGTTCATTGTGTTATCGTGTCATTGAAGAAGAGACCTTGGAAAAATAAATCAAGAATAATAGCATTGACAATATCCACACAGAAATAAAATACTTAAGATTAATTCAACTAGAGAAATACAAGACTTGTAAAAGAAACTACAGAATATTACTACAAGAAATAAAAAAAATCTACACAAATAGAAGAATATTCCCTGTTAATAGACAGAAAGATTTAAAATTGTGAAAATGTCAATACTATCCAAATCAACTTATAAATACAATGTACTTTTGATCCAGATCCCAACTTATTTCTTGAAAGAAATTAACAAACTAAAACAAATATTATAAACAAATAACTTCTTCAGAAGATTAAATTAGTAGTCTTCTCACTTTGTTACCAAAGTTCTTTTACACATCCATAGTAGTTAAAGCAGCCTGGTACTAGCACAATGACAGACACATAGACCAGTGGAACAGAATAGGAAATTCAGAAATGGATTTATGCATTTACAACTAATTGATCTTCACCAAAGTTCCAAAAAAAACATTAAATTGGAAAAAAATACTGTTTTTCAAAAATAGTTCTGGTAAAATTGGATTTCCATCTGAAGGATAAAACTGGCCCCATAATTCATATCAGGTAAAAAACAAGATCAAGTATCTAAATATTTGTCACAGACCTATAAATATCATCAATAAGGAAAAAAGGAGAAAATCTAAGGTCCTACTGTAGAGTGAAGATGGATATATTATCAAATATAAAAGGATATGCACACAGTAGAAGACTGAATAGATTGAGTTCTATTAGAAATAAGATACTTAGGCATTAAATAATGAATTAGAGAGTAAAAAGAGAACGAATAGAATGGTGAAAATGGTTATAATATAAGAGATAATGGACTCCAGTGAAGATTTAAAAAACCCAGAAACCCAAAGAAACAATTATAACCTCTCTACAGAATTGCCATGAAACGGAATGAATTAGGTAGCAGTGAGCTTGGTTTTGAGGTTCTTTTGGTTATGAGGGTTTTTTTAATATTTAGATGATACCCCCTTCCTTGCTATAAGCCAATGTAAATCACCTAATAATAAAGGTCAAAGACTTCAGCATTCAATACGGATTAACACTCAATTGAAAGAGAGCAAGAACCTCCACAAGTTGGTTAATAGACATTTTGACAAACAGAGAATAGACCAAGCTAGTGAAGGATTTCATGCTACTTGGATCCATCATCCTTACCCATGGAAGCAGCAGCCAAAAAAAAAATCTAGCATATTGGACAAGTCTGCCACAAAATACCCTATAGCAGTGGTTCTCAATCTTCCAAATGCCATGACCCTTTAATACAGTTCCTCATGCAGTGGTGACCTCTCAAATATAAAATGATTGTTGTTGCTACTCCATAACAGTCATTTTGCTACTGTGATAAATCAGACGACCCCTGTCAAAGGGTCATTCAACCATCTAACAGGTCATGGCCCACAGCTTGAGAAATGGTGCCCTATAGTGCTAATGAAAAATATACCACTTTGGAGACAAAGGTAATATATAACCCAAGCCAGAACATTTTCAATCATCTCATTATATGTGAAAGCTGGACAAGAAGACTGAATAAGGAAGACCAAAGTAAAATGGATGCATGTGAATTATGATCTTGGCAAAGAATATGGAAAATGCTATAGACTGCCAAAATAACAGAATGTTCCTTAGAAGTGCAGAAGGCAAGACTTCATATCTTCGACTTTGGACATGTTATCAGGAAAGATCAGCCCCTGGATTATGTCATCATGCTGAATAAAATAGAGGGGCTACAAAATGAATAAATATCCTTAATTCTCTGGATGGACACCATGGCATCAACAAACGTAACTAAAGTTGTGAATATGGTACAGAACTGGGTTGTGTTTTGTTTTGTTGTACATAGGGATATGTGGCAGTCAGCTAATTTGGTGTCAGTTTGAGGATAGTGTGTGGGGGAGTGAAGCCTGCCAGTCTGGAGATAGCCAATGAGATCTCTATGTGGACTAGGCTTTCTACAGAGAATTCTGGGAAATTTGGCCATGTTTTCCGCTTGCTGACTCCCTTGGAGACACACTGCTGATAAGACAAAAGGCAAACTCCCTGTGAGACATCCTGGAGGAGAAGTCACATGGACCTATCCTGATGGAACCTGACCTCGGAAGCCCGAAAAGCCATGTAGAGACCCCTGACAGCACTAAGATGCTTACAACACCTGGATCCAAAGACTTTCTACCCACTGGCCCATGACTGTCCTGCATTTGACATAATTGCATGTACCTCCCAAGACTGAAGAAGACTTTATAAACTGGTATCAGACATACAGGCTAATATTGGACTTAGGACCTTGGACTGGACTGGGTTGAGATGTTTTCTTAATGCACAGTTCCTCTTTTATATAAAGCTCTTTTTCACGTGAGTGTTTATTATTTTGCTTCTCTAATCTACCCAGACTAACATAGGATACTATAAGTGAAGAATTATTCGAGGATATCTAACAAAAACCACTACAATTGAGTATATTTTGCCAGACATCTCATCAACCCTTTAAATAAGATATAATAAAAAGTGCATTTTTAATATTCCTGCTATAGTTTTTGTCTCCTGTATTCTCAAATACTGTTAATATCTTTCATATTTTAGACATTGGAGCATCGAATCTTACAGTAATTTTTTGGACTTTCATCTGCCTGAATACCTATATTTATTATACTGTCAAACTCTTGATTTTATAACAATAAAATAAAACATGTAACACAGCTTCACGATAAAGACTCCTAATAACATGACACCTCTGAGACACACCCTAATATGATCAAACAAAAACAAAACAAAACAATGCAAACCAAACATATAGACAATTTTGGAAATCAGATCAGGTCAAGCCTGCATCATAGTGGGGATCTGCAGACAAAGTTTTAACTGTTCAAGTCAACTTTATACCATTTATCTTCTATACTTAACTCTAATGCACTGTGTTCAGTCACCACCTCCCCTCTATCCCTCAATTGTGGATAGGAACAGTTCACCAGAGGGTTATGTCCTAAGGAGTTCCACAGATGAACCTTGACTCCAACTGTCTTTCATGGACTTCTGCAAAACAGATTCTCACAATTGAGGCTCTGATACGAACCCCTCCTTTGACTTTGGCGTAAGTGCGTTAGAATACTTCAGTTATTCATGATGGTGCACCTCTTTCATGTGGACTTAGTTTATATCTCATTTATATGACTGCATGTTTGGAGATAAGACTTTAAGACCCCAGAAGCAATTTTTTCTAATAAGTGGGTCCCTTCTAATTCCTTCATCATTTGCCACAGCACCCATCCCCTCTGTGTTCCCTTCCTGAGATCTAAAAGCTCATCCTTCTTAAGTTGGAGCTAGGATTTAGTGTAAGCCTAAGGCCCATTTCTGGATTTTTGCTGTTGTTTTAATTTATTATCACTTGTGAGTTAATATAAATATCAAGTAATTCCATAATTTAGTCCCGTCAAGCAAAATTGTACCTTTGCTTCCATAATCAGTTTCTAAGCATATTTTTTCTTCCTGGACTGCTTGGCATCATCTCCTTTTAACCACCCTCTCCCCATCAGCCCCCCAATCCCAGTCCCACACCCCCACTCATAAAAAAACAAACCCTTATTCTATTTACTATCCCTATAGGTTAATCAATTCTGCGCTTCACTTACCAAAAATCAGAAAAAAAACTTATACCAGAACTTCAAGAATTCGCAAAAGCATTTTCAGCCATTCTGCCCTGTAACTGGCAGTCAGTCCTCCCTTTCTTCGCACCAACAGACATGAATTTGTCTTCCTCCAGACATTTTTGCTCCTTTCTCCTCTCCTCCATTGCCGACCAGCAGTGGATAAGAGTTTCCATCTCATCACATGCTCTCCAGCATTTGTTGTTCTGTTTGTTTGTTTGTTTGTTTGTTTCAATATGGCTACAGTTATGGGTGTTTGGTGGTATCTCATCGTTATTTTGACTTGCATTTCCTGGATGGATAGTGAGTGGAAGCATTTCCTCATGTGTTTTTTATTTATATTTATGTTTTCCATTCAAAACTCAACCTTTGTAAATTGTCTGTTCAGGTTCTTTGCCCATTTTCTCAGGGGATTGTCAGTTTTTTTCTTGTTGAATGCTCATTAGATACTATAGATTTTAGCAATCAGTCCTTTGTCTGTGGAGTCATTAGTAAATATCTTTCCCTAGTGTGAGAAAAATCAGGCACAGCGTAAGTGCCCTAGTGCAGGGGATGCAGGCGCTATCAGAGATAAGAAAGGAAACACACTCCATGGAAGACTAATTATATGAGTGGAACTTTTAAAATATAACACTCTTGTGCACATAGAAAGACATATTACTGAGAAAAATAAGTAATTTTGACCATTCACTATGTGTTAGTCTCTATGTTAGATAGTTTGCATGTATTATTGCATTAAGTAGATCTGATGCACCAGTTTGCTAGTGTGTTGCAAAGCAAGGATGTTACTTTGAGGAAAAAGATGATCCTAACGCAAGCCATGGCATTTTTCATTGCCTCGTATGCATGTGAAAATTGGACCAAGGACTACCATTGAATAAGGAAGGCTGAAGGGGACTGTATGTCTTTGAATTGAGGTGCTGGAGAAGAATATTGACAGTATCAAGGACTGCTAAAAGGACAAATCAGTCCATTTTAGAAACAGGGCTACCAGAGGAGGGATCCTCAGTTGCAAGGATGGCAAGTCTTTGTCTTACATACTTTGGGTATGTTGTCAGGAAAGACCAGTCCCTGGCGAGCATCCTGCTTGGTAAAGTGGAGGGAAGACCCTCCCAACTAGACAGATTGACCAAGTGGCCTCAACAATGGGCGCAAGCAGAGGAGCCATTGTGAGGCAGAAGCAGGAGCCAGCAGTGTTCTCTCGTGAACAGGATCACCATGGTTTGGAAGCGACTTGATTACTCCTAACAAAAACAAGGAGAGCATTCTATTAAACTCCTATAAAGATTTGTGAGTACTATTCTTCCTATCATTGTTTTACTAATACGTAAAGTTAGGTTTAAAATGTTTCAATAGCTTCTTCATATCCATGCCGATAGTCATCTGAGAGTCATAAAAGATACTGAGTCTTCCATTTGTAAATTTTGGACTTGTGAAAGGCAGAAACCATTCACTGAAAATGGGTATTATGTTTGGTAAAGTAGAGGCGTAGCAAAAAAAAATGAGGAAGACCACCTATGATTGTTAGTTTTTTTATGCCAACGCTTCATCTGTAAGAAGATATAGGGTGGAATGTATCCTGTCAATCCGTGTCACAGCTTGAAGAACTTCTGGAGGATTCCCTCTCTCCCTGCCTTCACTCCCTCAGAGTGAGCCACTCTGAGACCTTCCAGAGTCCTGGAGATACATCCACACCATTGAATCCAAATGACTTTGCACCCACTGGGCTGTGACCTTCCTGGATCCTGCATCACTGCATGTGCCTGTATGAGTCTGAATAGGGACTTATGGATTAGTTTTGGACTTATAGATTTGACCTGGACTGGGCTGGGGTCTTTTATTGATGCATAATTACTTCTTGATATAATTTTTTTCTTACACATATGAGTATTTCTGGGTTTGCTTCTCTAGTTAACGTGGTGTAGCACACCCTCTGTGGGATAACTGACTCAAAGGCTACAACCACAGGCTCAAACCTAAGAACAGTCAGGAGGATGGCCCAGGACCAGGCAGTGTTTCCTTGGTGGTACCCGGGTCACTATGAGTGGAACTGCCTCAAAGGCACCTAAAAATAGTATTATCTGGAGGACCAAGTTATACATTTTTAATTTTTGTGCTACACCATACATCTTTACGTACTTTCCATTCAATGACTGTCTTCTTATTCAATATTTTATCACTTTCTAGTCTCTAAGGATTCTCATATACTGCTTACTAGTTGATAATTCTATACAAAAATTCTAAATACCTTCCTTCTAGGAATATATTTTATCCCAGCTTAGGAACAGTAAAACTAATTTTATACCTTAATGGTCAAAATTGCTTTCATACTTCACCTTTAATTTATCTTTCCATCCTTGTCTTCCCCTATAGATAAGCATACAACTAACATTCAGGCTAATTTAACTAGGTTAACACATGGGGATGTGCAAAAGCTGGGAGGGACTGGATGTTAGGAACAAGGGTGAGTCTTGTGCATAGAATAGTGTAGTGTTTGAAGGAGGCACAGTCACAATGCAGAGGGACTTGAATTTCAGGAAACCTAAAATTATGATTATCTTGGAGAAAAGTGCTCGTAAGTGTAGATTGTGGGGAAGGTGCTAGTGGGCCAGACCCTCTCTTCTATTGATGATCTCTTATCAGAAGAAGCTGTCTTTGTTCCCTTTGGAGTTAGACCTGCAGAACTAAGAACCATGGCTGTTGTTAGGTGTTACTGAGTCGGTGCTGACACGTGGCAGCCCTGTGGACAACAGACTGCACATCACCTGGTTGTGGACCATCCTCTCAATGACCAGGTTTGAGCTCATGGTTGCAGCGACTATAAATTCATCTCCTCCCCATCTCCCTTTTATTGCTGACCCTCTCTCGAGCACGATGTCCTTTCTAGGTCAAATGCTCTCTTGAATAATTCTATCAGCTTGGGGAAATCAAGTTTCTGAAAGACAGCTGGGAGCTCTATTTTAAGTTTCATCAGTAACTATTTTGATTGCTTTTCAAGACAAGACTGTGTGAAAGACTTCCTGAGTACACATAGTTGATCAGTTCTGTTCTGGCTCTTTTTCTGTTGCAACACGGGGAAGACCTACTGTGAACATTTGGAAAGTCTGCTTGTCTTGTGCCTATCCTGACTCTCTAGTCAAGATGTTGCCCCAATTTTCAATGAGTATATTAAATAAATTCCAACCCACTGCTAGTAAAAAGCATTGAGATATATGGCATCATCAATTAAATTGGTCTGATTTAAATAATTCAGTGTTTATTAGAGAAGCTGAGATCATCTTTAACCAAAGAATTTATTTTTCTTAACAGCATTAGAAGTATCAGGGGCCAAAAAATGGCAAATAAATATTAAACAGAAGCTAATGATGTAAAATTAGTTCAAAAGGTAAATGTAGAAAATATCACCTAGATGTAGTTGTTTACATGAAATATATGATTGTCAGAAGACATGTAATATAATAGAATATTATTACCAGACATTTTAATTAATTACCTTGTAAATTTCTGTAAAACTATGCTTCATCTTTAAAAGATATTTTTGATCAACTGGTGATTTCATAGCTTACTTTTTTAGAAACTCCTAATATATCATTTAAAAATAGTTATGTTATTTAACATAGGATATATAGTCATGCACAAATACCGAGATGTCTCAATTAATAAGTGACCTCACATTTTTATTCTGAATATTAATTTGTTTATTGTGAGACTTCATAAAAATAATTTCCATGACAGGCTTCATGAAAAGAGCATTTTCCAAAACCAAAATAGGATTATTGAGATGATTTAAACAATAGCTTGCATATGTTCCATGATACTCATCCTTATCTTATAACCCATGCATGTGAGAAAGAAAACTGCTCATGAGTGCATGTATTTGGAAGATAGAATTCGATGGGCATGACATTTTCTAGCCAGATAAAAATACACATGCATATGTCTGCATGACTCATTCCACACAACTCAAAATTGCTGGAGAGTGGGTGTAGCTATGAATATTACTGCACAGTGTCGTTTTCAAAGGAAAAAAGACATACTTGGCAGCTTCCAATCTTCCTGGATAACTTTAGATTAATTGAAATTTCAATTAATAAAACTACCAACTAGAAATGCATTAGCAGCATGTCAAATGCTAAAGAACAAATGAGGGAGAAGGAATAATATAAAACCAGGGGGATAATTGTTCTATAAAAACATATATTTTGTCTGTACATCTGACTACTTTTTTATCCAAGGTAGGCTTTGTCTGAGGTACTAAATTGAATAGGCAATTGATTCTCTTAGCATTTATTTTAGCTTCCTTATAATTTAGTTCAAAATTGAATTGTCAAAATGGGTTTTATTTTTCTCATCCTGGTGTCTTTTCACAGATTGTTACTTAGGGCTGAGTTGTGCCTTACCTAGGCTCTCTTAGGTAACATAAGAGTAATGCATATACATTCTAAAGCTACCATTTTAGTACTTTCTCTAGATGATAAAGAAACTGTTAGTCTGGGAGACCAGAGAAACAAACCCAGAGAGATTCACATGTATATGAGAAAGAACTTTATACATAAGAGGAATTGAATATTGAGAAAACTTCCCAGCTTAGTTCAGATCAAGCACATAAGTTCAATAAGCCCAACTATCTGATACCAATCTATAAAATCCTCTTCAGACACACAAGACACATGTCATGCTGCGGAATGCAGGAAGATCACAGGTCAGTATATGGGAAGTCTGTTGAATCCAGTGGTGTTGTAGGCATCTCAGTGCTGCCAGGGGTCTCCATGTGGCTGCTCCAGCTCCCAGGGTTCTGGCTGCATTAGAGTTGGTCAATGTCACTTCTCCTCAGGGATGTCTGACAAAGAGTTAGCTGCGTTTCTCACCTTCAAGGAGTAATGCTGGGTTTTCCAGAATTCTCAGGAGAAGGCCAGATCCACACAGAGACCTCCTTGGCTATCACCTGATTGATAGGCTAGATTCCATCCCTTCACTCTGAAGCTTCAGATTGACAAGCAATTATATAACTACCAGACAAATAAAATTGTAGATCCCATGGCTCAAAGCTAGTAAATGACATAGTCAGGATTCTTTCCCAGGTTTGTTTAATGCTAGATATTTGCTGTGATCTAGAACATTATTCTGCACTTTGGAGAAAGGATTCTTTTAATCAAATCATAACTTTACATCATTAATAAGCATTAAAATAAAGATGTTAAGAAATGTTTCCAAATATATCCACATGCATTCAAACATGTACGTGAGAAGTAAATACATAAGCAATTACATATTTATATTCCAACAGTTTACTGACTGCAGACAGCATTCCCATTTTATGTAAACCGTTCAAATAATTCACTCAATTCTCCATGTAGCAAAACAATATTATCACTCCTTTTTTACTCATACAAACAGGGCTATGTACAGAAGTTGTGTAGGAAGTTTGTTGTTGGAAAGGTTATAAGTGAACTAATTTTTATCCATAAAAGAACTCAGTGCATATATTTTTGTCTTTGTAAATCACGTCATAGAGTTTTAAAAATTGAATGCATATAGAACTTTAAATACAGAAAAATTGAGAGTGAATAAACTAACTTCATTAGACCAGGGCTATATATATGAGAGAAAAGAGCATAAAGGTATAGAAGGGAAACTGACTGGCTCATTTTTATCAATCTCAGTAGGCAACATTAGCCATTTTAGATGTTGCTATTGCTATTGATCATGATATTTGTAATGTGAACCATAAAGGCATTGCTTGCTATCCCATCATCCATTTTATTGACTGAGGCAGGAGTGAGCTTCGATCACTATGCACTTTGTGTTTTTTGAACAAAGCAAAAAAGCTTAGAAGCAAGGAACATTACTCTTCTGACTTAGTATTGCCCTGCTCTGCTAACCTAACCACAAAGGCTTTATTCAAGAACACAGAACTGTCAAGATATTTGTAACCTGGAAACTGATTCACAAGGATTTCACCCCTGCTGATTTCTTATAGCTCTATTTATTATCAAAGTAAAACATTTGACTTTTATTATTAATGTGACTTGAATTTCCCAATTGCTTCACAAGTGTATGTATTTACCCAGGTACTAAATATTCACAATGGTAAATATATAGTTTCTCAAGGACAAGAAATATTATTCTTTTACTCGTGCAAGCAGGCATTTTTTCATTCATGCCAATATCACTAATTACCATTATAATCTTGAGCTCCACCACAGCCATGCTGTATTAACCCCCCCCAAAAAAAACTATGAAGTTATGATCCTGAGCTTCAGTTTTCCCCATGTACAATATATGCATAACAGCATGATGGTTGCAACTATATGAAGAAAATATTTGGGAAGTCCCTAAAATGTACACTACAAGTTTCTCGGTGTACCATATTTCTCAGATTTCTTTAAGTCAAACGAGTTGCCACTGAGCACAAATGGTGCTGACTAATGTGACAAAGTAGATCTACATCTCATGTGCTTTTCTCTGGTTGGTTTGTTGTTGTTGTTGTTGTTGTTGTTGGAAATAGAGCACCAGATCTTTCTTCCCTGGAACCTCTGGGTAGTCTCCAAGCTCCAGTCTTTCTGAGTAGCTGAGCAAGTTAAACACATGTAGCACCCAGGTACCCTTCTATGAGAAGGATCTTGATAATATGAAATTGGAGGCAGATTTCCCCCTATTCCCCTACCACTTAATAAAATGGGACTAGAAAAAGACCTAAGACAAATTGTGCTTCCGTAGTATATTCACAAAAATATATCACACGCAGTGAATAAGATATTTTTGGAGAGGTGGAGGGTCACTGAGTAGAAATTTATGTTGGAGAAAGGGAATAAAATTCAGAAGGATCTTAATTGGTCCATGATGCCTGTGTGCCATAGTCTAAGGATGATGATTATATCAATACTTCCTCCCGATGAAATTGATGGAGGATGAGCAAAAACAAACAATAAAATGCATAAAAATGCATTTTTTCTGTATGTAGGCAACAAGATAAATATTAATGTTGCCAGTTCATATTCTGGGTAAGATATTTAGCACTTACCTTTATAGAAGATATGTAGTCATTATTTATCAATTTATGTTATTCCCAGAGTGAGAAATAAATGACATTTGCATTTCAGATTCATTGTCTCTTACTTTTAGCCTTTCCCTATAAGCTATATTGATGATTGATTTGCAATCTTCTTTAAATGCCCTCTGAAAAATGACAAATATTAATATCAGGCAAAACATAATGTTCTCATATATTGAGTTTAAAGATTGAAATGTATAGATTGTGCCCTACAAGGGATGTTTTTGCTTTTAGATATCTTCAAATCAGTTCCAACCCAGGGTTGCTATGAAGCAATATAACATTATGAAGTATGGGTCTTACACTATCCTCACAATCATTATGTTTCAGTGTACTGTTACAGCCACTGTGCTTATTCAGATACTTAGAGGTTTTCCTCTTTTCTCCTGGCCCTTGATGAAGCAGTATGCTCTTGTAGAGGACATGACCCTTCCTGATAACATGTTCAAATTACATGAACTGAAGTCTCATCCTACTCACTTTTTGTTTGTTTCCTTTTAAAATCATTTTATTGGAGGCTTGTACAACTCTTACCACAATCCATACATCAATTGAATTAGGCATGTTTGTACAGATGTTCCCCTCATTCTTTTCAAGACATTTACTTTCTTCTGAGCCCTTGATGTTTACTCTCTCCCTCCTCCTCATAGCCTTCTGATAGATCATATATTGTTATTGTTTTCATCTCTCACACTGACCATTGTCTCACTTCCCCCATGTTTTTCTGTTGTCCTTCCCCCTGTACTGGGGTGTATGATTATGTGTCAATCATTGCCATCAGTTCTCCCTCTCTACCTTCCTCTACCTCTTCTATCTACACTTCTAGTATCACTATTCCCACTCTTGCTCCTGGATTCTGTAATTCGTGTACTCCCATCCCTTTCTAAACTGTGTACAAGTTTCGTTCTAGTCTGAATTGGGAAGCATCACTGGGATCATGGTGGGGGGTGGTGAGGAAGCCTCAAGGAACCAGAGGAATATAGTGTGTTTCATATCTGTGGGGAGATTGTTCTCCTTTCTGCAGATGGACTTTGGATCTCTAACCCAGCACCCCTCGCTCTCAGCAATATGTTTTTGTTCGTTATGTGTTTGATAATGCCTATTACCTGGTCCTTATGATTCCTCGTGATCTCACTGATGCTGTGTTTCTTCCATGCTGACTTGTTGCTTCACTGCTGAATGGCAGCTTGTGCAACTTCAAGTCTTTAAGACCCCAGACACTATATCTTTTAATAGCCAGTCACCATCTGCCTTCTTCACCACATTTGCTTGTACACCCATTTTGTCTTCAGTGATTTTGTCCGGAGGGTGAACATCTCAGATTACAGATTGGTTAGAATAGAGTGTTCTTGCATTTAGGGAGGGTATGTGCAGAGGCCCAAAGTCCACCCCTTACCTCAGTGTATTGCCATATAAATATATGTACATAGGCCAATACCTCTATTTTTGCAGACTAATGCATTACATATGCACACTGCTATGTTTATACCTCTATACATTGCTCTGCTTCCTTGGTTCTTTCTATGTTTCCTTTACTGTCCTCGTAGCCCACTGTCACTTTCCCCTAATTTCTGCCTCCTTGTACCCCCTCTTGGATAGTCTGCTGTTCATCCTTCTCATTTTAAGTTCTTCTAACTCATATTTGTTTGCTCTTCTGGCACACAGATTATATTCAATATTCTTTGTCAACATTTTAATTAGAATACATTAAATCTCTCCAATTTCTTAATTAATTGCCCATATTTCTCATGGATATAACCTAAACTAATAAACTAACTTAAACTAAACCCACTGGCATTGACTCAGTTCTGAGTCAATAGGAGAGAGTATCACTGTTCCTTGTGGTTGTAGAGAATATAAATCTCTATGAAAACAATTAGCTTCATTTTTCCCCATGCAACAGATGGAGTGTGAACTACTGACTTTACACTTAGAAACACCCTTTCTACTGAAGGGTTCATCTGTCCTGGGTTCCTTGTGTTTCCAGTTTTTATCTGTACCGGTGTGCATCCTCTCATCTAGTTGAATTCGTAGGGTAGAATTGGGATCATGATAGTGGGTGGGGGGAAGCATTAAAGAACTAGAAGAAAGTTGTATGTTTCATCATTGCTATATTCCACTCTGACTAGCTCGCTTCCTCTCTGGGACTGTTCTTTAAGGGCATGTCCAGCTGTCTACAGATGGGCTTTGGGTCTCCATTCTGCACTCAACCTCATTCACAATGATATGATTTTCTTATTTGCTCCTTTCTTAGGCATTGATTGTAGATCCAAATAAAATTAAATCCTTAAAAACTGAAGTGTCTTTTCTCTGCTTATGCTAGTGTTTATCAATCCAATTATGAAGAATTCTGTTTCCTTTCCATTGAGATGTAATCAGTATGGGAAATGACTTTCTTTTGTCTTCATCAGCGAGTTCTTCAAGCCTTTTTGACTTTTATCAAGCAAGGTAGGGTCATCTGTGTCTGTAACTTCTTAAAAAAACTCTCCTCCGATACTAATGCTGTGCCCTTCACGGAGTGAAGCTTCTTAAATTACCTGTTTGTGTACAGACTGAATAAATATGGGGAAAGAATACAACCCCTACACACAGCTTTTCTGATTGTGAGACTAACATAGGAGCAGGCAGTGTTTCCTTGTTCTTAACACTGTGAGTCAGAGCTATCTGGCATCAAACAAACACAAAACAGGGAAAAGGAAGGACTGTGAATTCTAGAAAGTTAGGCCATGGAAACTTTATAAATAACAGCAGAATAATATTTGGTAGAAGAACAAAAGATGAGTCCCTCAGTTAGAAATGCACTCAATACTGGCTTGGGAAAGAGTTACATCCTCAAAGGAGGGCCACCGTACTGTTTTGTATGACCTTCATTTGCTTCTAACTCAAAATGGCAAGAAATAGCTATACATATCCATTATAACGTGGAAGAGGGAGTATACAAAGTAAGAATCTAGGAAAACCAGAAGTCATCAAAAATGAAATAGAACACATAAAGTTTGATGTTCTATGTATGAATAAGCTGAAATGGATTCATGTCAGCTGTTTTGGATCAGACGAGCCTATGGTTTATTATGTGAGAAATGGTATTTTGTTTACTGTCAAAAGGAATATCTCAAGATATATACTGAAGTACAATGCTGTATATGATGAGATGATATCCGTATGCTTAGAAGAAAAGTGTTAGGGAATAATTATAAAAAATTCATGCACCAATCATTAAAGCTAGACAAAAAATTTGAAGAGTACTACCATTGTCTTTAGTATCAAATTGATTAAACATGCAATCAAGATGCAATGATAATTATTGGTGATTAGAATTCAAAAGGTGAAAACAAAGAAGAAAGATTATATGTCATGGGGATGGAAAAGAAGCTAAAGATTATATAGGAGAATTTAGCAAAACCAATAAAATATTCATTATATTCTATTCATTGTCATTGTTATTGTAAACATCTCTTCCAAAATACAAATGTTGACTATAAATGTGACCCTTTGCAGATGTAAAAGATAGGACTCAAGATGATAAAAGTTGGGGAAAGAGACAATAGAAAAAACTCAATATTATTCGCCAAAACAAGGTCAGGCCAACTGCAGAAGGGATCATCAATTGGTCTTGTGCAAACACAAGTTGAAGTAAAGAAAATAAAAACATATCTTCTAGACCCAGACTATGAAATAGAATATAATTCACCCATTTTAAAAAATCATCTCAAGAACCCTTTTGATTGATTGAACAGTAATGAATGAAGAAGGAATTGTAAGATGGCATTAAAAATATTGTACCTGAAGAAAAGGGTCATTAAAAAGACAGGAAACAAACAAAAATACCAAAATGAAGTTCAGAAAAGGGTCTGAGCCTTGCTTTGGAATGCAGCTAAAAGGACAGTAAAAAAGAGTTGATCAGAAAACTACAGAAGTTAATTTAAGAAGAATTTATATTATAATAAAATGTTGAAAGACAATGTCATGAATAATCACAGAATAAATATTGAATTGTCTATGATTTCATTTTGCTTGAACCCACAATTAACAACCATGGAAGCCACAGTCAAGAAATCAACAGCATCTTGTCTTGGGAAAATCTGGTACCAAAGATCACCTTAAGTAATTTTTTTCTGTTTTTTCACTTTAATTTTTTCAACAGTAAAGAAGTCAATTAAAGAACGAGGCTACATTTGTTTCTAGCCATGGCATTTTAAATTACTTCATTTGATAAGAAAGTTGGGCAATGTATAAGGAAAACAGGAGAAATGTTGGTCTTTTTAAATTATGGTGTTACAGAAATAATAATTATAGATTAGATTGCCAGAGAAAAACAAGTGAATCTGTGTACAATCAGAATACTTTTTTAGAAGTGAAACAAAGTTTTTTCTCATAGACTATGAATATTTTTTGGAAGAGATTCATCCTTGGGAAAGAAGACAGTGTTTCATAAAGTAGAGGGTCATCAAAAAGGAGGAAGATCCTTAATGAGGTGGAATGTTAAGAACTTTATCCAGGGGCTCAAACATAGCAACGATTGTGCGTATGATGCAGGACTCAGCAAGCTGAGTTGTTCTGTTGTACAGAGGCAGAGTGTCAAAAAATGATTGGATGGCACCTAATAACCAGAGTCTGTCATTTTGTTTTTTTGCAAGTGGATATCCAGATGTCATTAGAAAAGGACGGGTCAAGTTGTCTTCCTAGCAAGGAACACGAGAGAAACAGAAGAAATGGGAGAATGATGTAAAATAGCTTTGGAGTTCAGCTAGAGCAGTGGTTCTCTACTTTCCTAATGCCTACACCCTTTAATACAGTTTCTCATATTTTGTTGACTTCTAACCATAAAATTATTTTTGTTGCTGCTTTGTAACTATAATTTCTCTACTGTTATGAATCATCAAGAAAATATCTGATATGCAGGAGGTAATTTCATGCTACGAATTGAACTTAAAGCATAGTGATTATCACAAAACAATATGAAATTATAGATTATGAAATATTACAAATAAATGATATCTTGCCTTGAATCCTGGTGTAGTACGGGACCCGGTCTTCACACTGGGTACTCATATGTGGGTATATCTGCATGTGGTAGGACTCACCAGGAGACAGCAGAGCAGTGTTTCAATTCCTTAGACCATTGGCAACATGTGTTCTACAATGAACCCTATGAAAGGATCTTTGGACCCCCCAAAGTGGTTGCAACCCACAGGTTGAGAACAGCTGACCTAGAAAATGAGAGTGAATTGCCTTAGGGCATGAACTAGGCTTGCCTTCTTGCAGAGCCAGAAACCTGAGTCCCTCAAGGCTGAGGATTTTTGGCTGAGTGGTTGCCTTCAGACATGTATTGGGAGAGTTAAAAAGCCTGATAGCACTTACTGATGTAAAGTAGAAGCCTAGGTAGCCTTGCAACAAACCAAGGAACCAAGAAGCTGAAGAGTCAAGGAACACAGAAGACAGTTGCTTCATTTTCCAAAGATGGGACATGAACTCTGGGATATGAACTCATGAAGCTGTAGCTCTGGGAAAACCCTACTTACATCCCACCACTTGTGGGTTTGTCTTACTGTGGTGGCTTGCATGTTGGTATGATTTGCTGAAAGCTGCACCACAAATTTTTTAAATGCCCCAAGATTCACTCGAGGTGACAGATTTCAGCACAGCTTCCCAATGAAGGGCAGACTATGAAAAATAAATAGGCTGTGTACTTCTGTAGAAATAACCACTGAAACCTTGAATAGCAGGAAAACATTGCAGGTGAGCCCCTCAGGTTTGAAGAAGTTCAATGACTGACTGGGGAAGGGTTCCCTCCTCAAATTAGAGTAAATCTTTCAGATTCTTCTAGTACTGATAGAGCATGACTCAAAATGAAAAGAAACAGATCCAAACATCCATTAATAATCAGGTCATTGAATGCATGATGTAGGATCTAGGAAAAATTGAATGTCAAAAATGAAAGAAAGCACATAAAAACCAATGCCGTAGGCATTAGTGAGTTGAAATGAACTGGCATGGGCTATTTTCAATGAAGCAAACATATGGATTACTATACCAGAAATGACAAATTCAAGAGGACTGGCATCACATTCATCATCCAAGAGAACATTTCAAGAATTATCTTGAAGTGAAATGCCATCTGTGAGAGTATAATATTTATATACCTATACTTACAGAAGTCCAGGGTAGTACAACTGCTATTTAAATGTATGCACTATTAAAGTTAATGATGCAGAAGTCGTACTCTACCAACTTCAAACTGATTGTAGCGCCAAGCAAAAGGAAATCCTTGACACTTAGATCATTTCCACATTGGTAATAATACTGACTATTGATTCCATTGTAAGGATTTTGGTTTGGGGTTTTATTGAGCTGTAATCCATACTGAGGGCTAAAGTCTTCAATTTTCCTTTAAAAATTCTTCAACTCCTCTTGCTTGTACAAATAAAGTTGTGTCAGCTGCTTATTAAATACTATATTTATTAATACTATACTATATTAAATACTATATAGTCTATATAGTCCAATTCATATAGTTCATCCAATATCCCAGCTCATTTGTATAGCACATTGATTGAATAAATATGGTTACCACCCTAACTCACAACTTTCTGGATTAAAACCATGTTTTTTTTTCTATTTGAACAATTGCCACTTGGTCTGGGTACAGGTTCTTCATGAACACAGGTGTGGCAGTCACATAATCTGGTGTCAATTTGAGGATTAAGAATGTAGGGGTGGAGTCTAACCTGTCATTCTGGAGATAGCTAATGAGATCTCTATGTGGGCATGGCCTGCTCTGAGGAGTCTGGGAAATATGGTAATTCCTTCATGAAGGCAGAGACACTGTCTCTCTCAGTTCACTTCCTGGGAAACACCCCACTGAGAAGGCTGGATCCCTGCAAGACATCTCTGAGGAGAAGCCACATGGACCTACCGTGTTGCAGCCAGAAACTTGAACCTAGAGAAGGCCTGTAGAGACTCCTGCCAGCACTGAGATGCTTCTACCGCCACTGGATACACAAGACTGTACCAATTGGCCTGTGATTGTCCTGGGGTCATTGTGTGTACTTTGTGAGTCTGAAGAGGACATATAGATTGGTATCAGACATATGGACTAATACCAGACTTATGAACTTGGACTGGACTGGACTGAGCTGGGATGTTTTCTCAATGTTCAATTATTCTTGTATATAAACCTCTTTCTTAGACACATATGTGTATCTATGGATTTGTTTCTCTAATCTACCCGGACTAACAACAATGAAATAGTCCGGTTGTTCTTATCCGCAAAGTCAAATTCCTTTGCATAGTCAACATCATACAAGTAAACATATTTCCGGTATTCTCTGCTTTGAGTGAAGATCCATATAACATCAGTAATGATATTCCTCTTGAGACATATTCTCCTGAATTCAGCTTGTACAGGACATAAATAAGGGTCTCTTCTAGTCAGTTAGCCAGATAGCTGCTTTCCAAATTTCTTGACATGAACAAATGAATGCTTCCTGTGGTTCAGATAAAATTACATTGGCATTCAGATAAATTTTCATTATTTTTGGCTAATGTCTTCAGTGTAGCTTAGATTCCTTAAGTACCATTGCCTATGGGTCATTTGTTAACTCTTGAGAGGTTGACATCCACCAATTATTTTTGGTAAATTGACTGCATTCTTTTCATTTTCTTGTGCTGCTTCTTGCATCATTCAATATTTTGCTCATAGAATTCTTCAAGATCATAACTTAAGGTTTGACTTCTCCCTTCAGTATCCACAAGTTTATAAATATTGACTGGTGCTTTCACCCCTTTTCCTAACTAAGTTCTTTTGGGGGGAGGGCATCACTGCCTTCTTGTGGTCGTGAGAGCTACCCAGTCTTGCTCCTGCAGAGCTGCTGCTGAATTTGTTTCCTAATTTCACTGTAGTTGCTAAATGTCACAGCATCAGCCCCAACCCATTGGCTGTATGCACAACAGAAAAAGACACCGCACTGCCCTCTCACATCTCTGCAATTGTCCCCATGCCTGAGCCCACTGATGCAGTCACTGTGTTAATACAACAAATTTCATTACAATATCCTGATCCTTTTTCTCAAGTGGTCCTTTGAAATTTTCTGTTCAACTTTCTTATTTCAATCAATTTTCCATTAGACTTAGTGACTCTATGAGAGGGTACACAAAAAATAAATAAGATTTCTTTTCAAAGCTTATCACCTATAAATTACACTCCATTGCACTGCCTATATCTGTCATATCCGTGATTCCATTCTTGGAGACATTTTCCAAACTCATCAGTTTGGATGGCTGACGGCACCTTCCTCATTTTTTCCCCTTCACCTCTTCTGTTTTCAAATAGTTGTCTTTTCTTGTTCCTCTTTATTCATGGAAACAAACTGAAGTTGCCCAGAGTGAGGTCTGATGAGTAGATGCAAGGGGACAGAGAAGCATGCTGGTTTTTTGCAAAAAAAAAAAAATGATGCACTAAGAGGACTATGTAAGTAGGTGCATTGTAGTGTTGCAAAAAGGAGTGTCTATCTGTCACAAACCAGGCCTTTTTTGTCACACATTGCTCCGCAATCTTTTCAGAACCTCTAAATAGAAAGCTTGATCAACAATCTGACCTAGTGAAATGGAAATTCAAATACATGATCCCTCTCGCATTAAAAAAATGGACATTGTTTTTTTAGTGGAATGGTGCTTTCTTGTATGTTCAAGATAATGTTCCAGAGTATGTTCTGACTTCTACTTTGGTCATTTATTTCTTTCTTGTCTTTTTAATGATATTTATCTTCATTCATGCATGGTGATCTTGATGTCATTCGATAAGTTCGTGTTTCCTGTATTTAGTGCTCAATGTATTGCATCTTTTTTAGACATGTTCTCTAAATTCAGGAATATATTCAAGGATGTAGTTTGTTTCTTGTGGATTTACTCTTTTTCAATTTCAAACTGAAATTAAGTATAATAAATGATGGTCTGTTACCTACCCTTGCCTTATTTTTGCTAATATTATCTTCTCAATGGTATAGTTACCTTGCTTCCTATTGATTTTATCTAGTGAAGTTTAAGTGAGTATTTGCCATTTGAGTTGTTGAAAAAAAGACAGTCACAATAAAGTTGTTATTCTGGCAACTTTTAACAATATCCAGATTGTTGCTATCACCAAAGATATATTTTTCAATTACTGACAAATTTAAGAGTGAAATAGCTGGTAGAATTCTTCAATTTCTTTATCACTAGCTTTAGTATTGGTGTGTAAATTTGAATGATTCCATCACTTGATCTTCCATCTAGGCATATGTATAGTCTATTATTAGAAGGTAGTCATGAAAAGTAAGCTTTAATGCTGAATTTATATCATTCACCTTGAATTATTCATTCTTCAGATATTATAATATATGATTGTCCTACTTAAAATATAAATACATAGCAATTTAGCTCACTAAAGTCTCAAATATACATCATCATGCACTTAATTTTGAAAACTTCCAAATTTCCTAGATTAATAATTCTGATGTTTGCAACTATTTCTTCTCATTTTGTGTTGTGTCTATCTGCAAATGGGCACCTCACATGTTTTACTCCATCCCAGTCATCCAGGTTGACGCCATTGTAAGGATTCAACTCTGAAGCAGTCTAATTTCTGGTGCACTCCAAACTAGGTGCTCAACTCCTGGCATTCTATCAGACAATATTCTCTGGCTATTCTAAAAGTTTTTAGCTGCTAATCCCTTAGAAGTAAACAATATATAATTTCTTCTCTTCTGCATAGACTGTTATTTATCTGGAAGTTCTGTGGAAATGTGTCAATCGTGGGTGACCTTGCAGGTATTTCAAATACTTGGGCATAGCTTCTAGCATCACAAATGCAGGCAATCCACCACAGTACAACAAGCTGTCAGAAGTGTTGTGCTTTGTGGGTATGGTTAAGTGAAATTATTTAACATGACTCTTCTACTTAAAATATTTGTTCCTCCCACCAGATGGAAATGTCTTATAAGGTATAGAAGATGCCAACTGCAGCATCTGCCCATTTTGCTATTCTAATGTTTACAAGAGAGAGTTAAATCATACCCAAATCAGAAAACCATTAACATAAAATAACAGAACTACCAGCAGAGTGTGTGCGAGACCCTTGCCAGAAGTGACAGAGGTCCCAAGGGACCCAGAGGCTGCAGTACTGAGATGATGAAAGAAAGCAGTGGGCTTCCTAAGCTATGGATCAAGGCAGAGGCTAAGGGGTCATAAGCTGAGAAGCTGAGGGCCAGAGAGAAATTTGACTGCTAACATGACTAACAGGCACTGCTGTGGAGATTTCATCCTATATTTTTACTGATTCTGATTTTTATTGGCACATAGTCTACAGTAAATAATTCAATGAGATAAAAAAAAGAATTATATAGTTATTACCTCAATCAATTTTAGAACATTTGCTTTTCTTTTGTCCCTCTGGTTAAATCACTTTTTAAATGAGTTGTGTAATCACAATCAGTTACTTTGCTCCTTGCCCCTCCAGAATACATTGCTTGCTCCCCCAAACTCTTGACCAGGCCTATCTCCCACGCATCCACCCTATCAAGCTATAAACCCTTGCCTTGCATCAACTCTTTCTGTGCTTCACAAATGGGGCAACACAATAGAGACAATAAATAACAAACAAAATAAAGTGGGAAGATTAAAATAAGAATAACACAAAGATAAAAGCACATATAGTGAATAAGAAGGAAAAGAACATGATGAGTACTTAAAAGGCCAGAAAAGAATTTTTTGTCATGGAACAAGCAAGAGATACTTGCACTTAGGACAATTTCAGATTGGGTAAAGTGTGAGATAAATTGATCAAGTGTCAAGTTCTATCCAGTGTAATCACTATGACCATGATTTCTCTCTGATAGAAAAACTGATCAAGACCCTTGTCTGTGGGTAGGGGGGATCTACCAGAGGCTTAACCTTACTAATACTCTACAGATCAGTTTTGGGTTCCCACTATGTTCCAAATCCTTTTACTAATTGAGTGTACACAATTTGGGCTCTGATACTTTTCCCTTTGTCGTTTGTGAATCTTGTTATTTTGTATTTAAATCACACAAGCTAGCATGCTTAATTGTCTCCTCGCTTAGATGGCTGCTTGCGTGAATACAAGCCTTGAAGAACCCACAACCTTTTCTGGTTGATGGCCAGGCATCATTTGCTTTCTTTACAACACTCTGCTGTGTTCATTTTATCTTATCTTCAGTGACAATTTTATAAAGGTTAGTATTAAGCAGGGCCATGTTATCAAAACTGTACTTGGATTTGGTCTAGAATTAAGTGAGGGCCTAGAGTCCATCTTCTTATGCACGGAATATGCAAAGCTCAGGTTTACTTTGTCAGTTGTATTATGACAAAATCAAAACCCCCATCAGAATTACTACCCCAACAGCATCAACAAACCAACTTGCAGGCAACAAAAAACAAAGAAACAAAACCAAACAAGTCAGGAAAACAAAAATCCATAGAAACAAAAGTACAACATTGTCTATCATCCCCTTGCTATATAAGGCAATTGCACTAATGACACCATTGTTTTTCCAAAAGACATAGGACTCCAGATATGGCCTGTTTGAGACATCTTTGTCAATACAGCTACACCATGAGCCCTAACTCATAAGTTGTTGCTCAACACAGTTTGATATCCCATTTGACTGAACACTGTTTGCCCTAAGCCTGGGGGTTGGTGCCATGGGAAAACTTCCCAAATCAATACTTCCAAGTTTATATCCCTGCCGAACTGATTAAAACTGGTCATGTCACTGTGAGGGGATCATCATGGTAGTAAAGATATGGTGATTCTGGGGCCTTTCCATTGGACACCAAACCAGTTGGAAGTTACCCCCAAAGTCAAATGACAGCAATTTGTACAGGTCTGGGGAAAACTCTAATTTCTCTCCCATTCAAATATCCCAGTCCTCAGTTTTAGGGTTCAGGCACATTTGAGGCAATACACAGTTTATTCTCTGGGCTCTATGTTAAGTCCTTCTGGTCTAGTCACTGTATTATGTCATGCTGCCACAAGGTCAACACCCAAGTTCATCCTCGTGTTTAGTCCATGGCCTGCTTCACTGAAGGTTGGGTAGACGCATATTTGTAATGTCAACCCTGGACATAAAATATGGTCCATTATACCCCTGAGTTCCCTACAATTATTGTTTAGCATCTGCAGTAATAAAGTAATCTGGTGTCAATTTGAGAGAATTATGAGTGAAGGGGTGGAATCTGACCTGTCAGTCAAGATAGAACCACAGGCCACTGTGTGGTCATGACCTTCAATTGAGAATTCTGGGAAATCCAGTATTATACCTCCCTGGAATTAGGTGACACACACATTCTCTCTCTCTCTGCTTGCTCCCTGGGAGACATTGCAGCTGTCAAGACACAAGGAACTATGCTAGTGCCTTGAGACTATCCAAGGGACCCTGGACCAGGAGAAGCCACACAGAGACCTCTTGCAATGCTGAGATGCTTATAATCCCACTGAATTCACAAGATTTCCCACCCACTGTCCTGTTATCATCCTTCATTTGGGGTCATTGCATGTGTTTTGTGAGTCAGAAGAGAATTTTAAAGATTGGTATCAGACATATGAGTTTATATCTGAATATGGACTTGATCTTGACTAGGCTAGGATGCTTTCTTATTGTACAATCACACTTTATATAAATCTCTTCTTTATACACATGAGTTTCTATGGATTTGTTTCTCTAGTCTGCCCAGACTAAGACAACATCCCTTCCTGATGGGAGTTAACGTCTCCCCAATCACTCACCAACAGAACTATGAGTATCTCCTCCAAAATGTATATGCTTCTCTCCCCTAGTCTTGGTTGGGTTTTGTGACAGTGTGCTACTTCCTTTACTGTGGGGGCCCATTGTTTTGTCTAGTCTTGCCTCCATGCTGCATAACCTCTATTGGATGGTCTCCCACTTATCCCCTCTTGAAAGAGTGACTCCTGCCAAAATGTTGTCTCCTCCTTTGAGGTGTCTCTTGTGAGGTGCATATATTTCTAGGATATTGCTAACCTCTACCAAAGACTAGTTGTCCGTAGTCTGATGCATTTGTCTGGGTTTTCTATTCTTGTTCTATGTATCTCTCATTGTACCAATACCAATCTGTTTTGAGTGCAGGGTCTATGTGGTAGGTTTTTGGTCAGGCAGTGCTAGGCCTGCTGCTTCATTCTTCTTTTTAAAAAGCTCTTGGTATATCATAAGTCTTTTACCTGTCCATATGAAATTGGTGATTTGATTTTCCATTCCTTTCAATAATTTGTTTGGTATTTTCATTGCTGTTGCCTTATACGTATAGATTGTATTAGGAAGTATTGTCATTTTCCCAATATTATCTCTGTCAATTCATGAGAACTCTTCCATTTATTTAGGTTCCATTAAGGGTCTTGTAGCAATGTGGTATAGTTTTCTCTGTGCATTCCTTTTGTTCCTTTGGTTAAGTTTATACCTAGCTATTTCTTCTTTCATGTGGTTGTTGTAAATGGTGATGTCTTAATGCCTTTCTGCTTGCTCTCTTCACTGGTATGCGGAGGTATGATTTATGTCTAGCTGTTAACTTTGTATCCTGCCACCTTGCCAAGTTCCTTGATTGTTTCTGGGAGGCTTTTGGTGAAGACTTTTGGGGTTTTCTATATATTGGATCATATCATCTGCAAATAGCAAGAATTTCATTTCTTTTTTGCCTACTTGTGTTCCATTAAGTTCTTTGTTGCTGTCTAAGGCCTTTAGCCAGAACTTCCAGCATGATGTTGAATAAGAGTGATGATACGTGCCATCTTTGTCTCGTCCCTGTTTTCAGTAGGAATGTTCCAAGCTTTTCCCCATTGAACATGATGTTGGCTATTGGTTTCTCCTATATGGGTTTAATTATGTTGAGGGTTTTTCCTTTGATACATGTTTTTATTGAGTGTCTTGAACACAAATGGGGGTTGAATATTGCCAAATACCTTTTCTCCTTCTATAATATTATCAGTGGTTTCTATTCTTGCCTTGTTTATGTGGTTGATTAAGTTGATTGTTTTCTGAATATTGAAATTGATGGAAAACTTGTAACTTCCTTAACTACTCTCCAAAAATCATAAGTATTATTTGTTATCAGTTTTATGTGGCCATTGCAGTAGATAATCAAAACCAAGAGAGAAGTGGATTGTTGTGGGAAGGATGGTTACTGAGGATGCAGGAATGTGCAGGGTCTGACATAGAGTTCATCCTGGAGTAGGATTGCTTTGGGACTCTCCTTCTTCTTTGTGTAGTTACATGAGATCAGATATGGTTCCGGTGACATTTTAACAGTTTACTTCACAGAATTAATTTAAAAGTATTTCTTCTTTTTCTATGTTTTGGTAGAGTTTGCATGAAATCGATGTCCATGCATTCTGAATGTTAGGTAGAATTCTCTAGTGAAACCATCTGGACTAGAACTTTTGTTTTGGTAAAAGTTTGCTTTGTTTTGTTTTTGTAATCTCTCCAATTTATTCTTTTGTTATAGGTTTGATCAAGCTTTCTGTCTCTATTTATATGAGCTTAGGTATCTAGTATATTTTTAGAATATCCAATTTATTAGTATATGATTTTATATGCTACAATTCTTTTTCTTTCTCTTTGCTGTATATCATTCACCTTAGTTCTAATTTTCATCTTGTCATTCATTTCCTTTCTCAGTTTGACAAGTCATATGTCAATTTCATGGATCTTCTCCAATAACTATTTTCTAACCTTGATTTTTTTTGGTTTCATATTGTATGCTCTAGTCTTCATTATTTCTTTCTTCTGATTATTGTGGACTTTTTTCTCTTCCTTTTCTATTTTTTCATGGTATAGTATTAAACTATGCTATAGCATTAAGCTATTATGGCCCTTTCTTCTTTCTTAACAGGTGCATTTATATATTCTTCTCTGAGTAGTGCTTTTGCTGTACCAAAGATATTGGTAGGTCATACTTTCATTTTCATTTGATTCTAGGAATTTTAAAAGTTCCTTTTCAATTTAGCTTAATACCCAGTCATTTTTAAGCAAGTTATTATTTAATTTTCATGTAAAACCTGGATTTTTTATTCTTCTTGTTAATTTCAATCCTTGTGTTCAGAGACATTTTTTATTATTTCAATAGTTTTGAATGTTTTCAAGCTTTCTTTATAATTTAAAATGTAGTTTACGCTGCTGAATACTTCATAGTTTGTTTGGAAAATAATATACATTGAGTTGCTATTGAGTGAAATGTCTATAAGTATATGATGTCAAACTGATTGAATGCAATTTTAGATATATTGTACTTTTAATGAATTTCTATATTTTCTTTCCTGAGTACAAATTTTTGAACACAAAAGCATATTAAAAATGTGCCATTAAAGCCTTAAATTAAACAAGCATCCATCTAGTAGAGAAGCAACAAGCCTATATGGATGAACCACACCAGACTGGTGATCAGGAGATATCAACATGCTCAGGTATCAGGCATCAAAACACCCCAAGCAAACAAATACATTGATGCAGATGAGGGAATTGGAGAGGAGACCCAAGCCCATCTGTAGACAATTGGACATTCCCTCACAGAAAGGTCACAAGGAAGAAAGAGTCAGCCAGGGTACAGCATAGCACCAACAGAATACACGACATTCCTCTAGTTCTTTAATGCTTTCCACCCTCCACTCCCCTCACTATCATGACCACAGTTCTAGTTTATAAATCCTGGTAGGCCAGAACATGAACAGTGGTACAGGTAGGAGTTCTTGAGACACAGAATTGAGGATAGATAAATCCCAAGGGAATAGTAATGGGAGTAGTGACACCATGAAGGTCTAGGGACATGGGGGAGAAGGGAGAAGAAGGAGCTGAAACAGGGATTGTCTGCAATGATTGATATATAACCTACACCCCAACGGGATGAACAAGAGATATGTAGCAAAGGGATACAGTGGATGGTATAATATATGAAGATAATAATAATTAACAGTTTATCGGGGATGTTTGAGGATAAAGAGTTGGGAAGAGAGGGAAAAGAGAAGAGCTAATATCAAGGGCACAAGCAAAAAAGAAAATGATTATGGCAACATATGTACAAATGATTTTGTTACAGTTGATGTAAGTATTATTATAAGAGCTATAAGAGGCTCCAATGAATGAGCTATTAACAATAATTTTAAAATTTTAAAGGGCATGTAGAGAAGAAAGAAAATCATGATGTGCATGTTGAAACTGATAAAATAGATTTGTACAAGCAGAGGTAGGAAAGGGAAAGTTGTCAGGAAATAGGCATGTTTATAAATAAGCGCAGTTATGAGGTCCTAAGAAGGGAATGGACAAGGGCTGAGTACATGATAAGGAAAGGTGCTATGTGATCCATGAGGAAGCAAATGGAAGGGACACAATGATTGCTTGGATATAAAGAAAATAATCAAATGGAAAGTCAAAGCTAGCAATGCATAAATAAAAATAACTAGTTTTTTTTGTTGACATCAAAGGTCAAAGATCAAAAAGGCTAATGATAGCAAAAAAATTAAGTTCTGCACATGTTAGGAGCGGACCCTGGGTGATCTAAATAGTTAGCATACTTTCTTAAGAATTAGAAGTTTGGAGTTTTGGGGCACTGTAGAAGAAAGGCCTGGAAATCTACTTCCAACATTACCAGTCATTGAAAACTCTATGGAATGCAGTTCTATTTTTACATTCCCGGGGTTGTCATGAATCAGAATAGACTTTATGGGAACATTCTTTTCTAAAATGAATTCAAGAATAATACATATGAAGTTAGAAAATAGAAAATGTAGGATATATGTATTCAAGAATATAGGCCACGAAAAGTGTTTATTGCCAGGTCATATGTTCTATTAATATTACATGTACACTATTTATGTATTTTGTTGTTAAATCTCATGGAGTCAGTCCCAAGTAAGAGGCAGCTCCAACTGAAAATTAGTTCTGTCTCCGCACAACAGAAGACACAGCCTGCCCTGTGCTGTGCTCACCAACCTTGCTCTCAGGCCGTCACTGTGTCCATGCAATTTACACAGGGTCTTCCTCTTTCTTCCTCCTCTTTTTGCTGCTTCTCCACTTTAACAGACTATTTTATCCTGATAGCATGTTTAAAGAACCTGAGATGAAGTCTCACCATTTTTGCTTCTAAGGCACATTCAAACTGCACTTATTTTGAGACATCTGTTTGCTCTTTTGACAGTCCACAATACCATCAATATTCTTCATAACTCAAATGCACAAATTATCCTTTGGTCTTCTTTGTTTAATACCGAAAATTCACATACATATGAAGTCACTGTAAGAAATGCATTTTTAAATCTCTTCACTGATGTTTCTGTGGATATGGATTGTGTATCCAGGTAAAATGGTATCCTAGACAATTTTAATATTTTCTCCACTTATCAGCATGTTGCCTATTGGTCCATTGGGGGGATTTTTGTTTTCTTTTCATTACATTGTAACCCATAGTGAAGGTTGCAATCCATGATCTTTATCAGCAAGTGCTTCATATCTTCTTCACTTTTAGCAAGCAAGTTTGTATCACCTGCACATCACAAGTTGTTGATAAGGCTTCCTCTGATCCTGAAGTCACATCTTCCTTCATATAGTCCAGTTTCTTTCTTTATTTTTTGCTCAATATACAGATTAAATAATATGACAAGAGGATAAAATCTTGATGTATACTATTCTTGATTTTAAACCATGCAGTAGTTCCTTGTTCTGTGTGCATAGCTGCCTCTTGATCCATGTACACATCCCGTGTGAACATAGTGCCGTGTTCTAAATTTCCTCAAGACTATCCATAGCTTGTTAAATCCATATAGTTGAAATGTTTTGACATAGCCCATAAAATGCAAGTAAGTAAATTTCTAAAATTCTCTGTTTTAATCTTCAATCCATCTGATGTCAGGCAGTGATTGCCCCTGTCCAATACTCAATTTTCAATTGGGCCTCAGTTTCCAGCAGCATCTTGTCAATGTACTGCTGAAACCATTGTTGAATGATCTTTAGCAAAATTTTACTTGCATGTGATGTCAATGATCTTGTTGTACAATTTGAATTTTCTATTGGGTCATCTTTTTTTTTAGAATAGGTACAGATATGGATCTCTTACATTGTGTTGGCCAGATCTGTCTTCTAAATTTAAAACGTTATATTGGCCTACAGCTCACATATCATAAAATCTAAATCAATTAATTGTATTAAGAAGACTAAAAAATTATCACCGAAATAAATTTCAGAGCATTTTCTTCTTGTACTTAGAGTGCTAATTCCTCATTTCCCCCCATTTTTATTGCCATACTCTTAGGAAATTACTGTCAGTCCGTTACTGTCTCTATAAAACTACAGAGAATCATGCAAAACACAAACAGCAAACAACAACAACAACAAAAACAATGACTAAACACATAACAAAACAAAATACAGGAAAACCTTAAACAGAAAGTAGATGATATTAAAAAGAAACAACTTATAAATGGGTTAAAAGGAAAAAATTGAAGATAACATCATATTTTAATATAAAAATTTGACACAATCAACTTTAAGATGTTCCTGATCAAATAGCAAGACTATTCACATCACAGGGCTTTGGCCAGAGGGCATTCAGGGAGGCTTAATGGTTGTGTGGATTCCTCAAATAGATTTGGGGTTTTCACAGTCTTACATAGTCTTCTGCAAACTGAGTGTTCACAATTTAAACTCTGGTGCCATTCCTTCCTTCAGATTTGACTTTTAATACTTACAATCCTTCGATGACACAGATTGGTGTACTTGTTCCATGTGGACTTAGCTGATACCTAACCTAACTGGATGGTCTCTTGAAAACAAGCTTTAAGACCTCAGATATTAATCTTTCTGGTAGCTGGGGACTATCTGTTGTCTTCACATATATAAAGCACCCATATCTCCATCAATCTCTTCATGAGGATGAGTATTTAGAAGGGTCATATCCTAAGAGCTTTTTTCCCCCTTTAAGATGGGGCTAGAATTAAGTGAGATATACGTATCCATTAATGCATCATTAATTTTATATATATATATATATATATATATATAATCACGGGGAAAATATATATGTCTGGTTCACTTTACAGACATTTTTGCCATCTTATGATAAAGAACTTTTTCAATCATTGCCCTGGGGCATAATGTAACTCCACTGATATTGTTATTAATTTAGCCAATGACAAAGCATTTAAAACACTGCTGAAGAAAGGAAATTATACAAGTGCAGACTGCCTCATGATGCAATAAATGCACTCTACTCAATAAACTCAAGTGCCAAGACAATATTTACACAAACAACGGGGCTCCAAAATATTTGGCATAGTTTTTTGAATGTGTCCAGTGCTTCATAAACTTGTTAAAACATTTCAATTGGTATTCCATCAATTCCTGAAGACTTTACTTCTCAAATGCCCTCCGTGCAACTGGGAATTCTTCCTTCAGTTCCAATGGTTCTTGAGATGGTTGAATTGCGACTACTTCTTTTTGGTACAGTGACCATGAGTTAGTTACAGCTTCATTTGCAACTTCCTGCATCTTTCAATATTTTTTCCAAAGAAATTATCATTACTGAAGTATGAAGTATGACTTATTCATTAGTTCTTTCCTTTTAAGATAAAGTGAGCATGTTTCCTTATTGGGTATTCTCCACTCTCATTTTTCCACATTTTATTATAATATTTTACAGTACTTTCTGGAATTTCCCCATGACATTTTCTGTTCACTTTTTTACTTCATCATTTCTTCCATTTGTGTTAGGTATTATATGATTAAGAGCAAGTTTCAGACTGTTTTCTAACAACCTCTTTGATTTTTTTTATTTTCTATCTTTTCAAAATCCCTTTGCTTTCTTTATGTATGATGGTCTCAATGTCATCGCACGACTAATGAGGACTTCTGTCATGACTGTTAAATGCATTCAATCTGTTCTTGAGTTATTTTCAAAGTCAGGTAGTATATGCTCAATGTCTTATTTTTGACTCACATGGACTTGTTTTAGTTTTCTTTACCTTCAGCTTAAGTTTATAGCTGAGCAGTTGCTCTGGTTGACAGTAGATCCTTGGCTTTGTCAATTGCTGATATTGAATTTCACCAGTGTTTCTTTTCCCACAATTTGATTTCTGTGTATTCTACATGGTGTTGAAAAGGAATTTGCAATAAGTTATTGCTCTTGCAAAATTCTATATTGCAATCTCCAGCTGCATTTCTGTCGCTGAGATCATATTTTCTCACTGCTGGTCTTTCCACCTGTTGCATTCCCCTCATCAGTAATTATCAATGCATCTTGGTTTCATTTAATCAATTGTAGACAAAGTTGTTGACTGAATTCTTCAATTTTTGTATCACTAGTTTTAGTTGTTGGTGTATAAATTTGAATAATAGGTATACTGACTGGATTTCCTTGTAATTAGAGTGGCATTGTAATATCACAGACAGCACGGCACGGAAATGTAGATCTTTTTTTGTGGGCATCACTGCCCCTGGTGGGAGTAGGAGGCCCAACCTTGCTCCTGGAGAGCTGTTGTTGGATTTGAACCACCAGCCCTGTGGGCCGCAGTCCCGCACACAACCACCACACCACTGGGGCTCAGCCCAAAATATAGATCTTGAAATGTATTTTTGGATGATGAATGCTACCCTATTCCTCTTGAGTTTGTCATTTTCAGCCAAGTAAAACATGATTTTCTGATTCAAAATGGCCAGTACTAGCACATTGTAGCCAATGCCTAATTGGCTATATTTATGTGCTCCTATATTTACATGTCCCTTTCAATTTGGATGACTTCCAATTTTTGTACATTCCAAGTTCCAATTATTAATTGATATTTGTAGCCGGTCCTTCTCATTCTGAATCCTGCCTGTCAGCACAGGAAGACACGAAAGGCTTTGCGCCCTTTAAGTTCTTATGATCAACTCGACTTGGAGATGGAAGCGCTTCCTCAGTCATAGTTTGAGTCCCTTCAGGTCTGACAGGCTCATTTTTTTGCACTATATCTCACAATTCATGATTCTGCTATTCATGATTTTTTTTTGTATCTGGCAATCCATGAGGTTTCGGTGCGGTTTGACTCTGCCAGTAGTGCCGTGGGAGAAATGCAGGGCTGTCCGTTCTCCTAAAGAAGTCCGGTTTTGGAAATTCACTGGGGCAGCTCTAACACTGTGCACAGGGTGACCAGGAGTCCCCATTGACTCCATGGGGTCTTTGGTGTTCATTTCCCAGAGGTGGACAGCCTGCTCCTACTTTGTAGACTGCACTTCCTTTGGAAGCGCTGCTGAAACCTGCCCACTTTGCGTACGGCAGTTTGTCTATGAAATACCAATAGTGACAGAGTGTCCAGCATCACAGCACATGCAGGCCATTACGGCATGGCAAGCTCACAGACGAGGGGCAGCATGTATGTTTCTAGAATGACACTCTTTCATGTGTACTCATAGCCACACTGTTTGATAGACATTATCACTCTATCAGAGAACGCTCTGCTTTTCAGCTGGGTTGTATAAGTAAGTGCAGAGATCACACAGAAGTCAGGATTATCAGATTTATTAGATGAGTAAATATGTCACAACTTAGGTGAGAAATGTTCATACTGTACATGTTCAGTCATGATAATCACTATTTTCCCTCATCCTTTGGGTCTGAACTCTGCTTATTAATTTCTTTATCTGAAGCACTTTATTTGAATTAAAGTAATGCTTGCTAAACATTCTTATATAAGATTTTATCTTTTCTCATCCTGCAGATTGTTTTAATAAATCTTTTCATCAGGTACTCTTGCATATATTACAACAGTGCCTACATCCATTATATCAAGCAGATATGTATAAATATTGCCACCAGCATCTTCAAAACATTATCTTTCTTCTTGAACGCCTTGATATCAGTTGTTCCCTCTCTCTGGAACCCACTTCCCAGCCACCCTTGTGAACCCTTAATATATTATGTTTTGTTATTTATACATATCTTATACTGCCCCTTCTATCCCATCACCTGGTATTTGTCCCCCTTGAGAGGCCTTATTTAGATCTGCCAACATAAAATAAGTACACATATTTTAGAAGTACACATGAATATAAGTACACATGAAAGAGTGTCATTCTAGAAACATACATGCTGCCACTTGTCTGTGAGTTTTCCATGCTGTAATGGCCTGCATGTTGCTGTGATGTTAGAAGCTCTTTCACTATTGATATTTCAAATACAAACTGCCTTATCATCTGCCAATAAACACTCAAAAAGGTATGCCTTTCTGCTATAATCCTCAGCCCAAAGGACTTAGCTTTATCTCAGTGGATCTACAAACCCACCCCCACCTCCCATGCAACTATCCAGAGACACTTCATTTCACAAGCCAACCTCCCACCAGAAGCACTCAGCTTTCACTGCTCTGCAGGTTAGAAAGCCAGCTGCATTGTCTCTGGGCTCCTGACTCGGCTACTGCTGCTCTCGTATGTCTCTGATGTGTCCTAGATCAGGGACGGTCAAAGCATAGAAAATCTGGTATTCAAAATTGATATTCTCCTACCTCTTCTCTTGCACTGAAAGTAAGATTCCCCTTCCTGCTTCTAAGGTGTCTCAAATTATTCTAAGTATACTGGCAATCATAATTAACTCTATTCATAATCACTCACAGCTGACACATGTACAATAATCATTGGCATCCCACCTTCTTACCCAGATCCATTAGGGAAAAAGAGGATCACTTGGAGGAAATAAAATCATCCATAGCTTGTAGAGCTACGTCAAGTGGACTACTATTTTGCAACTATTCAAACGATGTATAATATTTGTACTATAAAATATTTTTCTTTATGAGGTCCCCTTGAACAGGTCGACAGTCCTGTCAGAGAGATGATGGATACTGAGGGGAAGATTGAGTCAGGAGAAGGGAAAGGGAGCAATCTTATCTGGGGGAACACAAATGCCTGACTGTGGGTGGCAAACCCATGAGGCTTGACCTCCAGTTTTGGGGGAAAATGACTGAAAGGATCTTGGGGACCCTAGGTTGGTGAGTGTCCCTGGTGGCATGCACCAAGTAGGCCACACTGACAAATCTTCAGGGTGCCTCCTGGGGATCCAAGCTGGGTGCTGCGGAATACTGAAAAACTGTATCTTGGATCTTCATGATACATGACAGACTTCAGAAGCTGCATCAGTGAGATCCAATATGGAAAATCCACTGAGTGAACTGGGTTCTACCTCAGACAAGAGGATTCAAGACAGAAAATATCTGGTGTCTGAGGAAGCAGATGACAGCTGTACCAAGACTGTCGAATTGTTGGTAAGTGTACCAATGTGGTCTTGCAGCACCAGTACCCTTTATGCTCTACTAAGATATGCTTTATTCCGGAATACCTGTCACCATAGTCTCATTGATTAGTATAGTAAATTTTCCCTGACAACTAACCTCCCCTGTTTGTGTAAATAGGGTCCAGCCACAAAAGGATTGATTGTGTACAAGTGACTAATCCAGATACTGTGATATGGAGTTAATCTACATTGGCCCAATATCCCTCTCTCAACAGCACTTTAAAGAAATAAGTACCAGGGCCTATTCAAAGACAATATTGATGGAAGATCATTACGCCCCAGCGGGATGATCGAAAAGAATCTCTACCACAAATTAACAAGGAGGCTTTGAAGGGGAACCAAAGACATACTTTTTAAAGAAGAAGAAACACAAATCCAGAATGGGATTGGGGCTCACACTGAATCCTAGCCCCAATTTAAGAACAATTAGTTATTTTATGACAGCCCTGCTCAATAGTTATAGTCAGGAAGGGAATACCAAAGATAACTGACCTAGAACAAAGTGTGTTGATGAAACTAGATGGTTCCCAGCTATTAGATAAAATAACATTTGGGAAAAGAAAACTATCTGGGGTTTTAAAGGCTTATTCCCAAATCAAATGTAAACTAAGATGGAAGAAGTCCAACATCAGTCACCTCAGGACTGTAAATCATGTCACCTGAAGGGAAAGATATCAGAGCCCAAATTGTGAGAATCCGCTTTTTTGCAGATTATGGACAAGAATAGATATATTTGTGAGTACTACATAGAAAATAAGCTGCTGGTGATTTCCCTCTATCCATAACAGAGGGAGGGAATGAAAGTGGTTACTAAACAGTGTGATAGAGAGATGGCCATAGAAGGTAAAAGGGATAAACCTGACTTGAATAGATAAAACCGTGTCAGTTGATCCCCTTTCTGATGCTAAGTAGACCTGATCTGGTCTTCGACATTTTCTGTATTTGTGTGTGTGTGTGTGTTTTGTTTCTTCATATTGGGGGTTATCTCAGATGTGTCATGTCATTGGGGTTCATCCCCTTGAATATGTGTTAGATTGTTTTCAGTATATGAAACCCAGAATTGATGAATAACAAGTAGAATAAGGGTTTTTGTGGGTATTCAGTGGTGGTGGTGGGGAGGGGGACGTTTAAGAGGGAACCAATGTCAGGGAGTGCAAGAGAAAAAGGAATGTTTGAAATTGATTTTGACAGCAACTTTATAGTATTGGTTGATTTAATTGAACTATGGGATGATATAGTTTTGGATGTATATATGTGTATATATATACACACATACTAAAAACTCTCTGCCTTTGTGTCAATTTCCATTCATTGTACAGAGCTAAGTAAAGGTGCTTCTATAGGTTTCAGAGACTTAAACTCTATGTGGGAGTCATAAGCCTCATCTTTCTCCTAAGGAATGGGCAGTGATTTTGAACTTCTGACCTTGCAATTAGCATAACCTTGTATAGCCACTATGCCACCGAGCCTCCTGGCTTGGTTCAGATTTCCTACTATAATATTATATCAAAGAATATTCTTCCACGTCTTTGATTTGGAAACTCTGAAATTCAAAGAAGACTTTAATATTGAAATCAGAGGATATACAAGTTAAAGGCAATAAACATCAAATAAATGTGATGAACTTATACTAAGATCCCTGATAATTCTACAGTGTTACATGTGATAAAATAATGCCATAATTAATTTTCAATGAAGTTTCTGATGCAACAGAATGAAAGAAGAGGTGTCAGCTAATTCTTATCCACTACCGATATCACTTTCCTGTGACATGAAAGTGAGAGAAGTCAGTCAATAGAAATTTCAATCACCTCAAGATTGATTTCTTTTCAATTGCAAGCTCAGGCTTGTAAAAGGTGTTATAATGGCAGTTGGAGATTCCCCAAGTAAAGTCAAACCTGAGAAGCAGTAATTTTAAACTATTTCACATGAAGGTCTCTGTGCTGACCTAGAAAGGTTCAGTATGGACATTTAATTATTAGACTTATCTTTTGTTCACACTGATACCTCTCAGCTAGGATCTTGTCATCAAGTGAAGGGTCCTTTATGTTGCTTCTATCTATGCATTCAGCTGAGAAAATATACAGTGTACAGTCTTTCACTTACAATTGGTCCAATCTGGCAATGGCTTTCAGAAAAGTGTGTCATTTAAAAAGGTGACAATATCAACAATGTATATGACACTTTAACACTTCACAGATCACTTCAATATTATTAGCTCTTTTAATCCTAACAATAACAACAGTTAAATTACTTAAAATTGATTAAATATGCCGACCATGATTATCTGGCACTCATATATGGCTGTATGCTTTCCACCAGTATTTCTCAAACTCGGCGAAGTAGGACAAGAGAGCCTGTTAGTTCCTTTATCTTTTGTACTTTTTAAAATTTCATCTTTCTGATCAGAAGTTAGTATGAGCCTATTCAGAATTATATAAATGATCATTTACTAATGACATTGTAGTTACTAAAACATAAGATAGTTATTTCATAACAAGATACTGAAATTTCAGTTCTTGCTTCAGAATTGATTTTGCAAACTTTGCAAACATTGTCAAGTGAACCCTGTAAATAATAACAGTTAACATTAAATGTAATGTTTCTCTGCTGGGATTTAAAGACAAATACATTTTTTGGTTTCTGAATATTTGGCATTCACAGGAAAAAATCCTCTGTAGTTTAGACAGAATCTATCTAGTACAGATTTAGGTTAGAAGATGTGGTTGGACTGAAAACTCTTATCAAGTAGTTTGCAAAATCATTGAGAAGGTGAAATAAATGTATTCCAACAGGGATGATTGCTAAAGATTCTGGAGAAATAATGCAGTCAAGGAGAACTGCATGCTGCTGCCTACATAGACGAGTTGCCTGCAGAGTCAGCAAACGAACACTACAGCTACTGGCTTAGAATCACAAGACGTTGGCTAAAATCCATACCATCACTCATGCAATTCATCTTGGCGTATCCAGTATATGTAATGTTCAGTGCAAGAAAGGTTCTCAAAAATTTTCAGTGAACAGATCAATGGATTCTTTTTTCCTGTTACATCGTTCTAAGCATATGCTTGTATTCTTTGAGGCCATTTGAGCAAATGCCAACAGGAATTAAGGGAATTCACTGTGCCCATGATTATGTGTGAAGCAAAACATTAAGATTTTTATACATATTATACATTAGCTGCCGTGGTAAAACATAACTTTTCAAATCTCAGTGACTTGAGGTGGGTTTTTTTATGGCGAATGAACTTTATAGGCTGTGGGAGGAACCAAAAGACCTTGGGGAACAGTGTGTTGAAGATAGCCCAAACTCTAGCAGCCTCAATCAATATCCCACCAGTGAACAAAGGAGGTGAAATGATTGCACCTGGATAGTTTTTATAGTCCAGGTCATCAAGGGATACAGAGGAGCTTTTTCATATTTCATTTGTCAAGTCATAATCTGTCTGCCATCCCTGAGGATAAAGAGTAAAGCCTCCATGTTTACTTTTATCCCCAAACAGAATTGCATGTGGATTTTGATAGACATAGTCATCTCTGTGACTGCAACAATGGACTCAAGCACAACAACAGTAGTGGGGACCATCACAAGACAAGGTTGTCCTTCTGTTGTGCCTAGGGTAGTGAGATAGTTAACATCTATTGTGCTAACCTGGCCGATGAGCACATGTGGGATTAATTGATCAAGCCTTTCCTTTCTTGTCTCTTGCCCTTTGATCATCGGACCAGCTTGAAGGTGCCTTGCTTGTTCTGTGCCTTACTTTGCAAGCTACAGTATTTGTGGGACACCTGACCCATGGACTGTGTCGTTATAATTTGAGATTCCTTCAAAGCCTGCTTCACCACATTATTGGAATAAGCATCTTGTGAGCTGGGGATTGTCAGACTCTGTCATCTGGCTGACTGTTGGTGACCTGCCTTGCTGTTTGCTGCCTGTGGCCCAATAACTTGAATTGCTCTACAGAGAACTGCCCAGTGACTCTCAAGACTTGAAGGACTGCCAGTATCTCACAGCTAGGTCATGGAAGTGAGTTGCACTGAGTCATTTGTATTGCATTATAGATTAATTGACTATTTCTTATGTCATATATGTCTATATTATATGTGTGTATATATTTATGTGTGTGTATATATAATTATTACCATTCTGCTTTTGTTTCTCTAGCAAATCCAGAATAACATAGGTAGCTATGTATAGGCACTAACTTGCTGGCACTTAACAACAGCATCTAGTTTGGTTGCCATATTAGAAGAGAATCCATAGCATTTGGTTTGATTCTAGGGCAAATTTTACTATGACTGCTATCTTGAGAAGAATGTACACATAATGTACACACATTTTTGATTATCTATAATATAAAATTGCTCTTGCACCCAGCATCTGAACAGTCTTCCAGGGCAATGCTATTTCTGTTTTTTCCTAATTGAGACATTTTCTGCCCTCTGACAAAGTGCCCACCTCTCCACATCTCTCCACATATAAATTTCCTTTAATGGATGCAGATACAGCTTTTAAAATCTCTAGATATAAACTCTTAAAAAGAAAATAGATGCTGTGTCACAGTGGATGCATGTAAAAACCAAAACAGTGAATGAAACTTTGAAGAGTGGAATTGAAAGGATGTGTGACAGAGAGCTGTAGACCTGGGGTGCAATGTGGGAAGAAGCAACAGCTCCAAGGGTATGGAGTTTCAAGGAGATGGAGACACTTAGAAAAATGTATCCTGCAGAAATGTCAATGGAAGATCAGTTCCAGAACTGTGTAAGTAAACAAGCAAACAATAACACCAACAAAAATAGGAATATACAGGATGTGAAAGAACACTATTCCCTGAATTTTTGGTGTTAAAGATAATGATAGTGGTTGTTCACCTTATGGGCCTATCTTTTATTTGGCTGAAAGCTAAGCCAGGCTCAAGCATCTGAAAGCTACTGGTGCAGAGGGTCTATCAGACCTTATCAGACTCTAAACCTATCTAATTGTTATGAATTTTGTTTTTATTTTGTTTTTGACTTGTAATAATAGTATTCCCATTATCCTTTTGTGATTTACTAATATTAGTTATCCTAATGTTCTCTGGGTTCATTTGTGATTGACTAATGTTACTTATCTTAAAGCCCTCTAAATCCTATGAGATTTTGCTGGTTCAGCATTATTCCTGACTATTACATAGTATTCCATTGTGTGTGTATACCCTTGTTTAGCCATTCATTCATGATGGGTGTTTATGCTGTTTCCAGGTTTGTGCTATATTTTAACTTTTTAACATCTTTTAGCACACAAATTTCTTCACTTGATTTTTCTTGAAAATAATACCAATTTTCACTTCCGTCTTTACAACCAGATATCTGATAAATATATATTGTTGATATTTGTTAATATTCTTGAATTTCAAATAATGGATTTTTCACTAAATTAGTTAAGAATGGCATATTCTTTTTCTCACCCCATGGAAGAGAAAGACGACCGGCCACTCTGTCTAGTGTCTTCGGAGATGCAAACTCTGGTGACTCTCCACCACTTCTTTGAAGTCACAGCTGTCTGCCCATGCAAGGTTCACCAGGCAGTCATCACAAGGTCCAAACCTCCCCTTGCACCCTCCCATCACACACACATACACACACACACACACAACAAAAACAAAAAACAACCCGGTGGCGTAGTGGTTGTGCGCAGGACTGTGGTCCACTGGGATGGCGGTTCAAATTCAGCAGCAGCTCTCCAGGAGCAAGGCTGGGCCTCCTACTCCCACCAGAGGGCAGGGATGCTACCTACAAAACAAAAACAAAAAAAATCTGGTGCTCTCAAGTCTATTTTCACTCATGGCATCCTCATACGCATCAGTGTAGCACCATACTCCATATGAATTGTCCTCCTTGGCCGTTTTTCTAAGTAAATGACTACGTCTTTCTTTCTTCTGAGTTGTCTCTGACTGGACACCAACCTTCAACCCTTATGCTGACAGTTGAGTAAATTAACATTTAATCATACCCGTGGACTCCCCAAGTCAAAACATTAAGTCATCTCAAAGCTGAGATTACTTACCACTTGTTGATATTGTCTATGAGACTACTTTATGCTCTCAGAAAACTTACAGTCTGGCACAAGGTACTAGTCAGTACCAATAATCTTTGATGAAAGCTTTACTGAAGTGTTATCGGAACACATATATCAAGTGTACAATTCATGTCAGAAAGCAGGGAAATTCAAGCAAAAAGAGTTCATTTAAACCAAAGCCTGAAGTATAAAGTGGAACTGATGGGAGTTTGGCGAAAGAGGTAAAAATGTTCTAAAAACAAGCACAACAATTGAAGGGGATAAACTCAGGTCCACTCGACCACTGGAGCAACAAAGTTCACTGGACCTGGAGGGGAGAAACCATGTTATAGGGCTCCATGAAATCTGAACTTATTATCTAGAATTGGGACATGATTCTTCTCTTCCACGTCTTTCTGAACAAATGGTGCCTCATTCATCTTTCAAAACCCCACTTGAAATCATACTAAAATGTTTAAAATATGCTTACTTAAATGAGATACTACCCTGTCAGTGAGTCATTCCAGGGATATTTACTGGGCAACTCATGCATCTCTGCCCTAGCTCTTTGCCTTCTAGAGAATTTTCATGCTTGTCTTTTTTATAGTCAATGCCAGACATACTCTTGTTTGAAGCTATCTATAATTTTGGAGCTAAGGGAATTAACTTATAATGGTAAATGGAGGAGGGGATGTCAGAAAGGACTTTTAAAAGGATTGATTAAGGTAGGGAAGTTTGGGTGCCCTTTTGAGATGTCAGAATGGCTGAAAAAGACAAAAGGGATATGAAGAATGATTTTTAAAGTGATAGACTAAGGATAAGACATTCAAAAAGAAAATCAATATTCCATAAGTCTGCAGAAACATTTCATGGACAACAATGGGAGAAAAACAAATGAGAAGATATTGAAGCTAAAATGGAAAATACTGAATTATATATGAGAGAATTTGTCTTGTCATCAAGGTAAAAGGAGTACAAAGAAAATATTGGGCAAGGATAAAGACTTTATTTACAGAAAATGTAGAGTATGTAGAGAAGAATTTAGTGTGCCACTGCCATAAAAAAACATTCCTACCTTGCCCTATAAGACAGAGTAGAATCACCCCTCTGGGTTTTTGAGAATGTAAGTCTTTATGGGATCAGACAGCCTCTTCTTTCTGACCTTCTGGTTGGTAAACTAATGTATAACCCACTAAGACACCAAAGTCCCAGAAGGTTAGTAAGGGATTTAAAAGGTTAAAATAGAAAAAAGTGAGATGGTACGGGGGAAAATGACAAATCAAGGAAGGGTCTTCTTTTTGTTGTTGTTTTTTATGAAAGGAAAATTGCAGGTTATATAAAACACACATCATATGTTCCAATGCCAAGTCATTCATCCTTAGCTTTGGTTGCAAATGTATTTCAAATGGCTGCAAAGTATTACATAAAAGACTCACCAAAATAAAAATTTAGCAAAGTGATTAAGATAGAATTTGATATTTCTCTTTGGTTTGATATTTAATGATTCTCTAGTGAATCCTTCAGCCTTTAAGAAAAGAATTCAAAGAAAAACTTGATTTAAGAATGGATAAAAGATGAAAAATAAATCCAGCACAGGAAAGTTACCAGCTATAATTAAAAAGGAGAGATAAAAAAGGGTTAGAAACTGGAGACCACTAACATAATGAACATAAGAATTAGGCAGACATCTCGCTGCAAAATTTGGCAAGCTTAGCAGAAGGCATGGCACATAGGGCAAATAATGTGCCAGGGAGCCCAAAATAGCTGATTGTGAATTCCAGAGAAGATTTGGAACAGGCCAAAATTGAGAGGTGGGAAAATCATTAATTACTTGATTCAAAATCTGGCTTTGCTGAGTAACCATAATTCTTCTGTTAAATATGGATCCAAAATATTATTCGTCAGATAAGATGCTGAAATACTTAAGAGTGGTGTATAGGTGTTTGTGGAAGGGGAGTAAATAAATGTAGAAAGAAAAGTGTAATCATGTTACCAATATAGTCTATCATTCTATGTTTGCTAGTAGACCAGCTCAATGGAACAAAGTAAATTTGAGACAAGAAAAATGAAAATTATTTTAAACAGATACCATCATATGTTAATAAATCCAGGTGTCTTATACTGATAACATCACTCTGACACTAACAGACATATCAAAGTTAAGAACATTTAGAATATATAAAAAGTACTTCAGGAAGCCTAAATCATGGAGCAGCCAAACATAAAGTGAAACAAGGGAAATCTGATTTACATCCTAGCTATCCAGGTGCAGGCTGAACAACTGCTAATGCTTGCCTTGCTCTAGGGAGAAAGGAATGACAGTAGCTAGTGGGGTTGAAATAATAGAACAGACAATGAAAATAAATATGGGGGATTTTAAGACTATTATAAAGTAGAATACATATGTAAAGCACTGCCATGTCCAGTGTGTATTGACGTGGCATGGCTACCACTGAGTGCATCCAGCCCCCTCATGAATGAATCTGTGAAAGGCCCACAGAACAATGGGACAAGAAAGCTTTAAAAAATTGCCGTATCTCTCACCCAGTTTACAATTAAAAGTCAAAAAATAAATAAGTTAGCCAGACGTAGGTTTTTAAAGAATATTCTTGCTCACAAGTAGGGGGAATGTGCAACAAAATTAAAAATTCTTCCAAAACCTAGACTTAGTAAACCTTTTGGACCAGAGGAAACTCCCAAATTGATTGCTCTGAAAAAGAGAAAAAAACTTTGAAACTATGAACAAAAATGGTTCCTGAAGCCATTTTTAAACAACTGTTTAGACAAATGAGTATAAAACACTCACTATGGCTATTTCACACTTCTACGGAATGATATATAATTAAGTAGCAGTGAAAATGAATTTGCTTTGAAGAAATGCCTCTTGAAATTTTTCATTATGCGATTTCCAGATTTGCTTCTATTACCAAAACCATATTTTCCAACTATTGTTCCTTTCTCTTGTGTTTCAAAATTCTGCACTCCAGTCACCAGTAATTATTGATGTGCCTTGATTGCATGTCTCAGCATATTCTAAGGATATTGGCAGAATTATTCTCTTAATGAATGCACTGCGAGTGCTAGTTGTAAAGACATACATTTGAAGACTCTATTGACTTGTATGCAGATAGGTATTATCCTAGAACAAACAATATGGTACTTCAAGATAAAGCTTAAAATGTCCCTTTTGAAAATGAATCTCATGTAATTCTTTTGGAATCTGTCATTCTAGATATAGCAAACCATAAACCTGTCTGATTTTAAATGGCCAGGATCAGCCCATTTCAGATCACTAGCACATAGAATGTCTACCTTCTGTATTTTTATTCTGTATTATTATTATTATTTATCATTCTGTATCATGATTGGCAACTTCCAATTTTCCAAATTCATACCTAGTGACTTCCAAGTTCCAATTACTAATTGATGTTTGCAGCTGTTTTTTTTCTCATTTTGAGTATTGTTTCATCAGCAAATGACGTTCCTCATGGCTTGACTTCACCTTCATCATGACGGTATACTCTTCTTTGAGATTGGAGCTCTTTGTGAGTCATATTTTGAGTGCCTTCTAACCAGAGGGGCTCATTTGAGCACTTTTCTGTACAATGTTTTGCTTCTATTCATTAGGTTTTCAGTATATGGGAATGTTTTGATGCTGTCCACAAGCTTTGCAGACAGATTTCCACAAAGTCAAACATTGAATTATTTTTTCTTTGTGTACTTTTATTCTGGAAGTTCTGCTAAACCCTGTTCACTTTGGATGACTTTGCTGATAATATGTGTAATGATATCAAGAATAGCAATGTGAAAGAAACAAAAGGCTACTCAAAACACAAGAAAGTATACAGTGGATTAAGATGCTCTGAAACTTGTTCTTGAGTGTAGAATAGCTAACGCAAATGAAGACATGAAGTAAAACAACTGAGAGAAAACATCAAAAGGCAGCATAAGAAGACAAGGTAAGCATTGTCATAATATGTTAAAATATCCATAGTTAGAAAAGTCAAAGAGAAGAACATCTTAAGAAATGTAAACATATTCATTTGACTCTGCATGCACCAGCTTGGGATCTTCTGCTTTGACTTCCTGATTCATGGTTCATTTTTCTTACCATCAGCTGTCATATTGAGAGAGGCCTCCAGCTTACCATATGACCCAAAGTATTGAGCTGCATTGGACTAACCCATTTCTACAGATGTTGAAGTTATTTTTGTTTAAATTTCTTTCTACAGACATGCATATATAAGTGTTACTGACTTTGCTTCTCTAGAGAAGCTAGTCTGGCACAGAAGAGATCTGCATCTGTGACTGAGTTCTCCAGAGAACCAAAGCCAGGGAATCTTATCTAAGTTAATTACTGAGAAGACTATATCAGGAGTGGATCCCATAGTTTATAGATGCAGGCAATTTCCAAATCACCATGTCATGTGCTCAGCTGGAGGCTTCTCTCTGCAGGAGTTCATGAACCCAATATTTTCAGAAATATGACAGAATTCTGACTGTAAGACAAATGAATCCAGAAAATTAAGCTAGTGTGAATACAGAGGTAAATAAATCCAAGAAAAACAGGCAGTATAGCAGGCTGTTGACTCAGATACAAAGAAAATCTGTGAGCCAGATGCAGGATCCAGACCCAACAAGAAGCAAGTATGCTTCTCCACAGTGGCTATGTAGTTTGGGACTGCAGTGAAACCATTGGGACACTGAGTTACATAGGAGAGAATAGGCTGAGAGGAAGAGCAGCACATCTGTATGACAGGTTTTTATATTAAATTCAGATATACTTAATGGGTATTGCAACAATGTAAGAACCTACATGAAGAAAATCAGGATGCCACAAGTCTATTAAGGAGTGCAATGTCAAATATGTGGTCCTAAACAAGTTGTTGGGACTTGGAAATGACCCAGTCTGCAGGAAAAAGCTCTAGTGACTACCACCAGTACAGATTGCAGCTTTCAAAAAATCCTATTGGGCATTTTTACCATGTCACTTTGTATTTCCATATGTGGAAAATGAATTCCACAATACATTATAATGACAATACAAGTTTGCTACAGTCTGTGTATGAAAAAGGCAGGTTTTTGTTCTTTTTTCTTAATTAAGGGGATGTAAAATATTGAATGATGCAGGAAACATTAAAAGGTGAGGGAATGAATATATAGTTACTGTATCAAAAAGAAGCAATGGTATTGAAGGAAGATATCTGAACTGCATGGCTTGTATTAGCCAAACACAAGACTTCAGGAATTGATTGAATATCAATTGAAATGTTTCAACAAGTTGGTGAAAACACAGGAAATTTGGAAGCCGGTTACTTTGCCAACTGACTGAAACAGATTCTTATTTGTACACATCTCAAAGAAAGGTGACCCAACAGAATGCTCAAATTATAGAAGAATATCATTTTTTTACCATATGTAAGTAATATTTTGCCAAAGTTAATCCAATGCAGCAGCACACTGATAGTAAGCTGCCAAAAGTTGAGGCCAGATTCAGAAGGGGACATGGGACAAGAGGAATCATTGCTGATGTCAGATGGAACTTGGCTGAAAGCAGAGAACACAAAAAGGATGCTGTTTGTGTTTTATTGACCTTGCTAACGAATTTGACTGTGTAGCTCATAATAAAGTATGGATGATCTTGAGAAGAATGGAAATTCCAGAACACTTTATTGTGCTCATGAGGGAATTGTACATGAGTCAAGAGGTAGTTATGGGAAGAGGACAAGGGAATGATGCTTGTTTTAAAATCAGTAAAGGTGTAGGTCAGGGTTTTAATGTCTCAACACACTTAGTCTATCAGTATGCTGAGCAAATAACAAGAGAAACTGTATTATATAAAGAAGAATGTGGAATCAGGATTAGAGAAAGGCCTAATAATAACCAAAATATGTAGATAACATTTCATTGAAAGTGAAGTGGACTTGAAGCACTTGCTGACGAAGATCAAGAACTATGTACTTCACTAAGGATTGCAATTCAATGTAAAGGAGACTCAAATCTTCACAATTTGGCCAATAGTTAGCATCATGATAAATGGAAAGAAGATTGAAGTTATCCAATATCTTGTCTTTATTGGATCCATAATCAATATCATGGAAAAGCAGTCATGAAAACAAAAGATGTGTTGCACTGAGTAAATCTACTGAACACAAGATCGTCAGAATATTGAAAATCAAGGATGTTAATTTGAGGACTACGGTGTGCCTGACCCAAGCCAGGGTATGTTCTTTTTCTTTTTTTGTCATTTTATTGGGAGTGCTTACAGCTTTTTAAAAATTTCATGCATCCATTTTGTCAAGCATACTTGTACATATGTTGCCATTATCATTTCTTTCTACTTGAGCCTTTGTTATAAGCTCCACTTTTTGCCCCCTATTTCCCTATCTTCCCAAATCCCTGATGAAGTACATGTTGTTGCAATTATTATTTCATATCTTGCACAGTCCATTGTCTCCCTTCACCCACTTTATGTTATTTGTAGGGCAGACAGTGGGCTATATATCCAACCTTGTTCCCCCTTTCTCCTGCTACCTCCCTATCCTCATAATATTGTTATTCCCGCTACTGTTCCTGAGAGGTTTATCTGTCCTGACTTCCACTTGTCAAGAGCTCTTATCTGTACCCAGGTGTATTCTCCAGCCTAGCCAGATTTGTAAGAGAGAACTGGGCCATAGTCATGAGGTCAGAGGAGTAAGTATTCAGAAACTAGGGAAATGATGTGTGTTTCATTGTTGCTATACCGAAACTTGGTTGAATCATCTGTCCTTATAATCCTTCCATGGTGGGATATGCAATTGTCTACAGATGGACTTTGGATCTCCACCCCAAGCCCCCTTGTTCATATTAATATAATTGTTTGTTTTGGATCTTTTTGGAAGCTGACACCTTATTCCATTAGTACCTCATTATCACACAGGCTGGTGTGCTTCTTTCATGTTGGTTTATTTTATTCCCTGCTAGATAGCTGATTGTTTAACTTAAAGCCTTTAAGGCCTTAGACACTATAGTTTTGATAGTCAGGCACCATTCACTCTCATCATCAAATTTGCTTAGTGATTGTGTATGATTGTATAGGTATCGAAGAGTATCAGGCTATTGGAGTGAACTGTTTTGCATTAAGAGAGGCCTTGAATAGAGACCCAAATCCCTCTGCTGTCTTAATATTTAACATATAAATATGTGTGCACGGACTCTATCCCTTTCATTTTAAGTTAATACATTTACATATATCCGTACCTTCAGCTATACCTCTATGAAAAGCTTTTGCCTCCTCTTTATTTCCTCTATTTCCTTTCACTTTCCTCCTATCCCACTAATATATTCACTCTCCATTCAGCTCTTTTGAATTCCTCGTGGATATATTACACTTGATCAAACCCCACCAGGCATTATATACTCTTCTCACCATCAATTTGAGATCTCTTATTATTCTCCTATCCCTGAGATTGTTAGCTTCCCACTTCTCTTTCTTGCCGCCTCCTTTCCCATGGCCCACCCCTCGGAACCACTGGTCTTGTTTTCTCCTTGGTAGTGTTCATTCTGTCTATCTTATATAGATAGAAAATGACATATAAACAAAAACAAGCAACAGCAAAACAGATCTGTTTGCTGACCTTTATGCTTGTTTTCCAATCAGATCTAGTGAAGTGCCAAGCCCTGTCACCCTGAGTAGGAAGTCTGTTTTCAGGATTCTTTGGGGCTTACTTTGCTCCCCTTGCTGACCTGTTACAAGGATTTCACCCTGCTGTACATAGGGCAAACCAACAGTGTCTCCAGTGATATCTCATGCAATGCTGTGGGTCAGTGAGGGAATGTCGTGTTTGGTGGTGGGACCGGCCCTAAGGCCTTTCTGTGCTTTGACTGCTGCCAGCAGGATGTCATCCTCAGGGCTTGGTGAGCCTTGGTGTTTCTCTCTCTCTCTCTCTCTCTCTCTCTCTCCCATTTAGTTCACTCCTGTGTGGTATGGGCAGACCCACCTTTCTCCCTAGGGTATATCTTCAGTGTTGTCATTATATTGCCTTTTCTGGGGAGGGAGTCATCCTCTCTGTGTTAGTCTACTGCTCCAAGCATGATATGTTCAATTACCTCATATGCAGGTAAAAGATGATAATGGCATAAGGAAGACCAAAGGAGAAATGATGTATTTGAATTGGTGCTGGTGAAGAATATTGAAAGTACCACAGACTGCCAAAAGAACCAGCAGATCAGTCTTAGCTTGCCTTAGAAATAATGCTGGCAGAACTTGTTACATGCTTTGGCCAGGTTGCCAGGAGAGGCCAGTGCCTGGAGAAGAACATGATGCTTGGTAAAGACCTCAATGGAATGGATTGAGACAGGGCTCCAGCAGAGGGAAAACTAAGAGGCTGGAGTTAAGCCTGGGCAGAGTTTAGTTCTGTTGTCCACAGGATCTCTGCCATTCAGACCCTACTCAATGGCGCCTAACAACCACCACCTCAACAACAACCCTAGTTATTCAATTTGTATGCTAAAGAAATTTATCCAACAAAAGGGTAAGTTAAGAAAATTGCAACATAAGGATGGAAGGAAATGTATTAACAGACTGTTATTTGCAAATTGCAAGACCTTCCTTGCCTAAAGTGAGAAGGACTTGAAGAACTTGATGAAAAGTCAAGTATTGCAGCCTAAAGAATGGATTAGAATTCAGTGTAAAGAAGACAGAAATATTCACAACTGTAGCAATAGGTTACATCATCATGAGTAGAGAAAATATTGAAATTGTTAATGATTTCCTCTAAGTTGAATACACAGTAAACACTCATTGAAATAGTAATCAAAGAATTAAACAAAGTGCTACACTGGCCAAATCTGCCACACAAATAATGTTCAAAGCAGCACTCACACTTTTTTGGCATATGAGCTACTTATAAAATGATCAAGGCAAAAATGACCTATCAACTACAAAATTGCAAAACATATTTATTATACTCATAAATGCATTGAGAATTCTTTACATGTTTATGTAGTTTGCATAACTGCATTAGTCCATATTGCACAACAACACAATTAACTTTTTTTGTCATTACCTGAGTTTACTCGAATGACTTGCACTTACTGGAATGAGCCAGGGATGCATAGTCCAAACAGTAGCTGCTGACAGCTAGCCTCAAGCACACTCCTACATGATCATCAGTCATGGTGGAACCGTACTTGGACTTAATGATCTTTATGTGGGAAAAGGCTGACTCACATAAATAAGTAGAGTCGAATAATGCAGTCAAGGAGGTAGCACATCTTTTCATATCTGGATACTTTCCCTTTGTGAATAAGTTCCAGAATTGTTCATGCTCTCTGGGCTTGTAGTTGAGCTGAATGTTGGCTTGTAGTGTCAAAATCGCCCATTCTCATATGAAAGTGATATGTTTTTGTCTTCTTACATGGTCCAACTCCTCCACTCATTTTAATACCCTTTCTTATGTTTAAGAGAGAAAAAAAAAGGTCTAAAAATTGGCTTGTTAGTTTTGCTGCATTTAGTGCAGTTGTTTGCACATGCATTTGACACCTAAGATTGCATCTGATTGGCTGTACTGTGTATCAGTTAAGTGACATGATTGATGATAGGCTTATATCTATTTTTCTCATGCCATGTGATCAACTAGTCAGTCACAATCAATGTATTGAGCAGCCCTGGTTTAAAGTATTGAAATATAAAGCTGTTGTTTTGAAGACTATGGGAAACATGAGCTAAATAAGCCACAGTACTTGCAATGGCTTCGTATGCATGTGAAAGTTGAACATCGAATAAGGTAAACCAAAGTAAAATAGATGCATTTGAATTATGGTGCTGGTGAAGAATATTGAAATCACCTTGAACTGCCAAGAGAACAAATAAACCTGCCTTGAAAGATGTCAGCCTGAGGGGAGGTACCATGATTATGAAGGTGGTTTTCCCACGGCGAGGCTTATCCATTGCACTCTGGATGTGCTGACCCCTGTGATTTCCCCAAATGCCGGAAACTCGACTGCATAATCTGTGATAGTCGGGTACTGCATTCGCGCTCTTCCCTGGGGGGGAAAAAGAAAAGAGAGATGTCAACCTGCATTCACCTTTAAAACAATGATAATAAGATTTTATCTCACCTACATGGAGCATGTTTGATCAGGAGAGACCATTCCCTGAAGGGAGACATTCTTGGTTAAGTGGAGGGGCAATAAAAAAGAGGAAGTTTCTCTACGAAGCAGATTGACACAGTGGCTATAGCAATGTGCTCAAGCATAAGAACAATTCGAGGATGGCAGAGGTCTGGCAGTGTTTTGTTCTGGTCTACACAGGATTGCCATGAACCAGCATTGACTTGATGGTACCTAATCCACTACAGTTGGATCATCAAGGAGATTCATTGGCACACTACCAAACCCACCAATGATTCTATGGAGAAAGAAATGATATGTGCGGCTGTTATGAGGATCATTGTCATTGTTGTGAGGTGAATTGAAAGTATGATTCTAAGGATTCTGTAATTGTTGCAGTCTTTGAAAGTGTATAAGGTGCCTTGGTGGGAATGGCTGTTATCTCTTGAGCTGCCAACTACAAGGTCAGACGTTCCCAAACTCAGCCACTTCATGAGAGAACGATGGGACTTTCTACCACTGTAAGGGTTATAGTTTTGAAAAAGCACAGCGGCAGTTCTCTCCTGTTTTACTAGGATGCTATGAACATCAACTCAATGGCAGTGAGTTTGAAACCCTCTAAGGTAATTTTATTCTGACTTTTATGTTCACTCTGCCTTAACTGATGCAGAGGCAACTAAACGTCAGAGTAATCTGACTCGACCTGTCAGTAGTACAAGTAGAGTTGGGAGGAATATAAGCATCCCAGAAATGTTCTATTGGTCACTTTGAGTGCTGTGATGCTAAGTCATCTGTGGACAAGCAGAACAGAACTTCATGAATTACAAACTTACTGTTTCTACAGAACAGGGACTGAGAGTCCAACCAATTATTAATTACACATAAATATTCTTTCTATTTGTTTTATAGTAAGAAGGAAAAAGGTTTTGAAAAATAAACTTCCAAGGGGGACGGTGGGGGAGGAAAGGGTGAACCGATCACACCACAATGACTTACCTATAACTCCTTCCCAGGGGGATGGACAATAGACAAGGGGATAAAGAGAGACATCAGACGGCGTAAGACAGGAACAATAATAACAATGGATACATTATCAAGGATTCAGAGGGAGAGAGGGAGGGAGTGAGGGTGAGGAAGGTAGAAAATGAGGAGCTGATACCAAAGGCTCAAGTAGAAAGAAAATACTTTGAAAGCAATGATGGCAATCTATGTACAAATATGCTTGAGAGAATGGATGGATGGATGGATGGATGGATGGATGGATGGATGGATGGATGGATGGTGATAAGAACTGTATGAGTCCACAATAAAATAGCTAAAAGAAAAGAAAAATAAACTTCATGACATAGATCCTGACTCGTAGAAAACATATATGTGGGTTCCTGACACTGTTAATATTAATGAGAGATAAAAATTTCATCTTTCTTCCATGGAGTGACTGGTGATGTTGAACAACTGACCTTCTGATTCGCAGCTCAACATAGAGATCGTTATGCCTGCAGGGTCCCAGTAAGTCATGAAAATGGCATGGTGTTTATTAATAACTCTTGTCACTGAACAGCACCCAGGAGAATTAGAGTCTCAACTTTGTCCTGTATAATTGCTGTGAGTTATTATAGACTCAATGGCAGTGCATATATCTGATCTCTGAACTTCACAAGGACAGTACTTTTTCAAGTACATCTTTGTATAACCAGTACCCAGCATAGGCCCGGCACATGTCATTTACTACTTACGGAATTTAACTTTGTCTTAAGTGTCCTTATTTTAGTAATCCTGTATTTATTTGTGCCTTTCCACCATAAAAACAAAATATTGAAGATAACCACAGGCTCTCATAGATTAAATTGTCTCTCCCCAAAATATGTTTAAACTTGGCTTAACCAGGCACTCCATGGTTTGGAAGTTATGTAACGATGTGTTTATCTCCATAATATGATTAACATGATCAATCACCTATAAGAGAATTGGGATGGGACGCAACACCCTCTCCCAGGTGAAACTTCTTATCAGATATTAGGCAAATTTCTTTGGGTGGGGACTGTATTACATTTTACCTTGTGGTTGCATGTCATCAAATTCATTCCAATTCAGAGAAACCCCATGTACAACACAACAACACACTGCCCAGTCCTGTGTCATCCTCACAATTATATTTGAGCCCACTGTTAAAGACATTGGTCAATGTATCATTATGACAATCTTCATCCTTTCTGCTGACACTATACCTCACCAAGTATGTTGGTAAAGTGAAATGTCCAGGACTGCTCTCTTCTGATAACATGCCCAAAGCACTTGAGATGGAATCTTGCTAGCTTTACTTTTCAGGAGCTTCATGATTGTACTTATTCCAAGACATATTTGTTTGTCATGGCAGTATTTTCAATATGCTTCACCAATGTCATGATTAAAACGCATCAACTCGACCTGAGCCATGGTGGCATAAATGGTTGAGTGCAAGACTGCAGCCCATGGGCTTGGCAGTTCAAATCCAGGGGCAGCTCTCAGGACCAGCGCCTGGGTAACTCCCACGACCACCAGGAGGCAGTGATGTCCACAAAAAAAAACACATCAACTCTTTGTCAACTTTCCTTATTCATTGTTCAACATTCACATGCAGGTGAGGTGATTGAGAAGACCACAAAGTTGCACTTGCTTCTTTTCAGTGATAACCTTGTCCTTTAAAACTTGAAAGTGGTTGGGTTTTTTTGTATCAGAATTGACCAATATAATATGTTTTCTTTTTTAACTACAGGTTCCATAGGTATTGATTGTGATTTCAAACAAAATGAAATTCTTATCTTCAATCTTTGTCTATTTGTCATGACCATATCTCTTGGTCTAATTGTGAGGATTTGGGTTTTCTTCACACTGAGTTGTAATCCATACTGATGCCTCCAATGCTTTATCGCTAAATTTAATGATTGGTCTATAAATGTGAATACCCCACATCATTATGGTTGACTCTATTTTGGGGAGTCAGTTCTTCCCCAGGTGTATTTTGAGTTCCATCTTACAGTATTTTATCTAAGGTGGAGGAATGGAGGAATAGAAAGAGAGAAGCAACTTCAGGGATCTACACATAGCCTCCTCTCTGGGGCACGGACAACAGGGAAGTGAGTGTTGGGACACATTGGACAGTGTACAGGATGAAAAAATAATTTGTAAATTACCAAGGGTCAAGGGGAAGTGGGGGGAGGAAGGGTAATATAGGGAGCTGATAATGGGGGCCTGAGGGAGGGAGAATGTTTTGAGAGTGATGATGGCAATGGGTGTGTAAAAGTGGCCTGAATACAACTGATGTTGTTAGGGGTTGTGATGGGAGTTGTAGGGGCCCCCCAATAAAACTGCCAATATTTCAGCAACATATAAGCCACGACACTATGAAAGACGGATCAACAAATGGTGTCTTTGATATTATAATAGATAAAAAGAAAGAGACGCAAGGCAGAAGAAGAGACCTGCTTATCAACAACAACAACAAAAAGAAGTTGGAGTAGAACATACCCTTTGTAGGCACTCTCCCTGAACTGAGAATAACTTAGATGTCAAAAGACCTCAACATCTCCAAAAGAATCCAGAGCCAAGAAAGAAATAAAGCATCTTGGGCTGAGCCCTTTTAGCATAGTGGTTGAGTGCGGGACTTTGGCCCACTGACTTGGCAGTTCAAATCCAGCAGCAGCTCTCCAGGAGCAAGACTGGGCCTCCCACTCCCACCAAGGGCAGTGATGCCAAAAAAAAAAAAGAAGAAGAAATAATACATCTCCCTGGTGCTGATACCCTGACTTTAAACTTCTAGATTCCTAAACTCAGAGAATACATTTCTTTCCTTGAATCCATCACTCCTGAGTGTTCTGATATAGCTGTACTGAATAATGCGTCTATCATTTTATTGTACTATGGTGGCTTGTGTGTCATTCTGATGCTGGACACTCTGCTTGTAGTATTTCAAAGTCAGCAGAGTCATGCAAAGTAGACAGGTTTTAGTAGAGGTTCCAGGCTATGCACAGACAACAAGGAACGTTATAGTTGCTGAAAATCGTATGCATAGCTTAAAAACACTGTCAAAGTTGGAAGGCCCAGTGAACAGAAACAAAACATTGTCAGAGAGAGTGTCAGAGGATGGGCCCATAAGGGTGGCGGGCACCTGAAATGTGAGGATGGTGCAGGCACAGGCATTGTTTCATTCTGTTGTGCTGGAACGAATTCAATGGCAGCAAACAACAAAAAAGAGGTGACTAAGATATGGACTCTGACATTAAATTCCATAGGCTTGATTCATTGAGAAGGGGAAACAAATATATTTTCTAAACTTTTCTCTAATATAAACATAAAGGACAAGAAAAATTTTCTCATAATAAAATAGTATAAGCAATTGGACAAAATGACTTGTTAGCCAAATAACTTAGCTGAGTGATCAAATTAAATAATGCTTCAATGGTTTCCTCCTTTCAAAGCAAATACTAGATAGGGAATTCCCCTGTGCCACCTACCCTGCTCCCCTTACACAAACCAAATAAGTATTACTGTAGTAAAGAAATACTTCTCATGCCAAGATGACATACAGTTCCTGTAGTTATAATGCTGCTACCACTCAGCAAGTGTTTGAATAAATGATGAATATGGTACAATATTATCCATATATATATATTTTAAATGACACAAAAGGTTGCCAAGATACTGAGCGTTTTCTTCATTTCCAAAGCTTGTTCTCTTGGTTACTTTTGTTCTGCCTACCCAACATGATGATGTTTGTTGCTATCGTAAAATCCAATTTTCATTTTCCATGCTGTTGGACACCACTGTGCTGCACAAAGGCTAGTGCATTGTGTCTTTATGTAAAATTCCTCTACCATGGTGCAACTGACTTCTACTGCTCATGATTATATCTTAGAGTCTAAAGGGCATGAGGACTTCTTAGATTAGACTATGTCCTTGTTTTGCATTTTATTCAGAAGATATAGAGGATATAGATATAGCTAGATATAGATACAGATATTCGAAAGAGATGCCCCAAGATGACAGCTTAGTCACAAACACCATGCTGTCCCCTGATCCAGGAACCAAGACACCAAATGAAACTGACACAGAAGCAAGAGAAAGGGACAGAATGATTCCCTGGCATTAATCTCTGATAGTTAGGCAGGTAGTACTGGTGGACGGAAGGCTTCTTGAGGTGGCACGTAGAGAATCTGAATCCATCCAGATACTCTTTCCCCAAATTTGGTCAGGGTGTGGTCCTGATTATTTGGTGTACCCTGTGGGAAGTGCCTTGATAGTTAGGCTGGGGAAACCAGTTCAACTCATCCTCCATGCCGTCCAGTTGAGCAGCAGAACGACTTCCTATTCCCAGAAATGAAATTAAAATGTTCCTAGCAAAACAAATTAAGGGAATTTGGGAAAGACAGGTCAAAATTTCAAGACATTAATAGGCATCTTCTAGACAGATACCCAGCAACATTAGACAACAACCTGTGATTAAAATACAAAACAAACACACAAAATAAAATAAAATGCAAAGCAGCATACTTCAAAACAGAAAGAGGGAATAAAGTTTGTAATTATAGGATTTCCATATAGAGATTTTGGCCTTTCACTTAAATCCAGCCCTAATATTAGGACATGGGATGTAGGAATAGGGTAGGGAAGGTTAGAAGGAATTGGGGAGCTAATAAAGCAAGTAGAAGAATGAAGAAAATGATCTAAAACTGATTGTGGTGATGATCACACAACTCTACTTGTTATTACACTATTAAATCATGTAAATTACATGTCAATAAAACTGTTGGGAAAAATAAAGAGTGAAAGTCTAAGAAGCTCACAGAGGCATTGCTACCTTGTCTTATCAGGTTGCTGATGATCAAATTCAATTCAATAACAATGGCTTTTCTTGCTTGTTTGTTTGATTTTTTAAAAAAACATTGTTGTAGAACTCCTTCACGGTAAGGTTATATTGGAGGTTGTTTTAATGTATTTTGGACCTCTGTTCTTGAGTGAATACAATGCACAACCCTTGTGTACTATCAGCCCATTTGAGTGACTTGATCATTTAATTACGATGTAAAGTCCTATTATATCTCATAATATATTTTTACTTAAAGTATTATTTATCAGAGGTTATTATTTCTAGTTCTCCCTTTTGGTTTCTATTTTCTTGATATGCTATTAACTAGACTTCATCATGTTACCAGTTTACATTTTGTATCTAAGGTGTTTCTCTTATCAGAAACATATTGATTATGTATATTAAATCATGCTGCAACTCTATGTTTCTTGACTGGTGCATTTAAAGATATTACATTTGGTGTGATTATTGATCAGGATAGATTTACTATTGCCATTTTGTTAGGCTTTTTTGGGTAGTGTCATTGGTGCATTTGTTCTGCTTCATCTTCTGTGCCAATTCCTTTTTGTATATTGATTTTCTTTTCTATATCTTACTTGTTGACTTTGTAGTTGGTGAGTTTTGTTTGTTTTTCAATTTAATTTTGGTGAATACCAAAACTCACTGTCATCGAGTCCATGCTGACTCATGGTGACCTTTTGTGGGTGACCAAGATTATAGCTGTTTATCGGGCTAGAGAGCCCAGTCTTCCTTCAGAGGAGCTTCTGGTGGTTTCAAACTACTGACCAGGAAGTTCACAGCTGATACATAATCACTACACCACCATGGCACTTCTAGCTCTCAGAGTTTTCACTGTGATTCTCCTAAATGTTGTCATTATCACGAGAAGTTAAAAAAACGTGTTATATCCAAATTTAAAGGGTTGTAGTCTAGGAAACCTATGCAGTCAGTTATACCCTTTCTATAGGTTCACTATCAATCTGCAGCAGCTCAACTTCAGTGATTATTTTTTTCTTTTTATGAACCTAATTGGTTTTTAGGTGCCTTCGGGTAGGTTCCAACTCATATGGATCCCATGTACAACTGAACAGAACATGACTCCATCTTTTCCCACCTCACAGGCATTCTTAGGTTTGATCCCATTGTTTCAGCAACTGTGTCAAGCCATCCTGTCTAGGGTCCTTCTCTCTTCAGTGCACCTCTACCTTTACCAAGCCTGATATCCTTGTCTGGGAGAAGTTCCTCCTAATAAAATACCTCAAGTACATGAGATGAAGCCTAGCTATCTTGCTTTTAAGGGGCTTTTTTTGTTGTTATAGGTATTGCCATACAAATTTGTTTATTCATTTGAAAGTCCATGGTACTTTCAGTTTTCTTCACCAGCACACAATTCAGAAGCATCAATTGTCCTTTGGTCTTCCTAATCCAAGGCACAACTTGCACACATATAGGAAGTGATTGAGAATATCACAGTTTGGATCAGACGTATCTTATTCCTTATTCCTTATTCAAATAGCATTCTTGCTTTTCAACACTTAAAAGGGTTTTCATTTTCTTCAGCTTCTACCTGAACTTATCTCTCTTGGCAGGGTCTCCCAATCTTGCATTCCAGGAAGCAAGTCTGTGAAAAATAGAATGATTTGCTAACAGGCCATTTTTTGACTGAAACCTGCAAAGAGCAGCATAGAAGACCTTCCTTTCCCTTTATCATCCCATATGCCCTTGGCTCATACCTTATATATATCCCACTGCCTTACCAACAGACGTGGCTTCCCTAATCAACTCTCAGACCCCGGAATCCATCCAGGAGCTCAAGATGTTCCTATCCCTTTCTCTGCTGTTCCTTCCCTCCTGAAAGTTCTTCCCTACCTCAATAAAGCTTATCTTCACTTTTCATTCCTAAGTTCTGTCTTTTTTCTGTGACTCCATCTCAACCTCTATAATTTTCATAGATTCATACTTAGTATATTCCAAGTTCTAAATAATAAATAAGTTGACTAATAAATCTAAATAAACTAAAAATAAATTAATAAATCTTTGCATCTTTTTATCTTCATTGTAAGTTGTGCATCATCAACAAGTGAATATATCTAATGCTTTACTCCATCTGTTCTACTTTGAGAATATAGCTCTTCTTCAGTCATATTTTGAGTGCCTTATGACTTGAGGGACACATTTTCTGGCATTATATCTAATAATATTCTGCTGCTACTCATGTGGTTTTCAGTGGAAAGTCACTCAGAAGTAGACAGTATATTCCTTCGTGCTCTATTTTTATTCTAGAAGGTCTTTCAAAGCCTGTGCATTTTGGCTGATCCTGCTGCTATTTGAAATACCAGTGACATAGCTCTCAGCATACAGCTAACACATGCCACCACAAAATCAGACAGACAAGTCGTGGTGAGCATAACTAAGAGTGTAAAAAAGTCTCCCTTTGGAAAAAAAAACTGACTGTAAAGCACTACTTCAAGGAACTTCAAAAGATCTAGAAATGTGGGAAAACAACTGAGTTTGAGTGTAATAGATGATGTTGTAAAGTGTGAACAATAACCAAAGCTGTCTATAGACCTAAGAAAATCCTACCTCAACTCTCAATGCATTCCTGAGTCAAATGGAAACACTATTGCTTATGGGCAGGATGGAGGACTCAACTAGAGAAGAGAACAATGAAGAAAAAGAACACAGTGGCATATTCTCATACTTCCTGATCTCAGCACTTACTGTGAAAACAGCATGAGACTGTCTCAGTGATGGACAAATGGACACATTGAACAGAATCAAGAACACAGAAATAATCCAACCCTTTGCAGCTGCCCAATCTCCTGCAAAAAGTAGAAGTTCTTTTAGTGAAGTATCAGTCTCTTTAGTAAACATTATTTGCAAAACTAGATATGAATTAAGATCCAACTGAAAATGCATCAAAGCACTAAATGTGAAAGTAAAAAGTTCGTGGAAAAGAGCATAGGGCCAAAGCTAAGGGACCTATTTTGTGCATAGTCTAGAAAGCAAAACAGAAAGTGTATGAATAGCCGAACAAATTATATAGTTTGAAGAAAATAACATTGAATGCTTTTGTTCCTTAAAAGAAGTTACTAAAGAGCACAAAGAGATCTCATAGATGGAGAAATATATTTGACAAAAAATATATCTGGAAAGGGCCTAATATTTAAATGACAGATGAAATTTCATTAAGAAATAGTTTTACTTGAATATAATCCACATATCATGCAGCTCAATAATTTAATTGTAACACAAGAGTTATGCTATCTTTAGTACAATCAATTTTAGAACATTTTCTTCTTCCTTGTGTTCTTTGTTATTAGTTTTCTGTTCTCCCCAACCACCCCTGCCATACTCCCAAGAGACCATCAATTGGCTTCTTGTCTCTATAGACTTACCCATTTGAATTTCACGTACCTAAAACTTGCAAAAGCAAAACAAGAATCAAAAAATCTAAACACAATGACAATATAAAACAGAGAAAAGTCCCATTTTAAAAGAAATCAGAAAGTATTTAAAACTAAAACAACTTTAAAATGGATAAAAAGGGAGGTTAAATGATAAAGCATTACATTTTAACCTTCCTGCATCTGGCATGAGGCACTCACGATGCACATTGCATGATTAAAAATTATTCACAGCCCAGATCTATGTTCAGAGAGTATTCACCAGGGTCTGAATCCATGTGTAGTTCTCCTTCACTGTTTTTTTTTAATCCTTTTATTGGGGATCATACAACTCATCACAATCCATACATAAGTCCATTGTGTGTGAAGGACATTCATACATCCTCATCATTCTCATACCATTTGCTTTCTAATTAAGCCCTTGGCATGGGCGCCTCATTTTTCTCCCTGTTCCCTTGATAATTTATAAATTATTATTACTTTGTCATATCTTACACTGGCAGATGTATCCCTTCAACCTCTTCCCCATTGTCCATGCCCCAGGGAAGAGGTTATATGTAGATCCTCATAACCTGTTTCCCCTTTTAACCTGCCTTCCCTCCGCCCTCCCAGTTTTGCCTCCCACCACTGGTCCTGAAAGGATCATCTGTCCTAGATTCCCCATGTTTCCAGTTCCTATCTGTACCAGTGTACATCCTCAAGTCTAGTCAGATTTTTAAAGCAGAATTGGGATCATGATAGTGGGAAGGAGGAAGCATTGAAGAAATAGAGGAAAGTTTTATGCTTCATCATTGCTACACTGCACCCTAAAAGGTTCATCTCCTCCCTGCAACCTCTCTGTAAGTGGAAGTCTGTTACCTATAGATGGACTTTGGGTTCCCAACCGGTACTCAGCTTCATTTACAATAATATATATATATATATATATTTAATTCTCAGATGCCTGATGCCTGATCCCTTTGACAACTTGTACTCACACAGGCTGGTGTGCTACTTCCATGTGGGCTGTGTTGCTTCTTAGCTAGGAGGCTTCTTGTCCACCTTCAAGCCTTTAAGATCCTAGATGTTATATCTTTTGATAGCTAGCCACCATCAGCTTTCTTCACCACAGTTGCATATGCACCCTTTTGTTTTCAGCAATCTTGGGAAGGTGAGCATAATGGAATGCCAATTTAATAGAACAAAGTGTTCTTGCATTGAGGAAGTACTTGAGTCAAGGCTCAATGTCCAATCTGCTGCCTTAATACTGAAACTATAAATATGTGCACTTAAATCTATTTTCCCATCATCATATATAAATATATGTACATGCCTGCATTCAGACCTCTATAAATGCCCTTTATCTCCTAGCTCTTTCCTCTCTTTCCTTTTACTTTCCTCTTTTCCCACTATCATGCTCAGTCTTCATTTAGGTTTCAGTAATTTTTTTCTGTTACCCAAGCCTTGATCAATCCCTACCATGCATCTGACACACTTGTCAATGATTTTGGATCACTTGTTGTTCCCTTATTCCTGGGTTGGTCATCTCCACCTCCTTTTCCCCACATAACCCTCTCCCATAGCACCCTCACCCCCAGAACCATAGGTTCTGTCATTTTCTCCTCCCAACTGATCATCCAGCCTATCTTATCTAAACAGACCTGCAGAGATAATAATATGTACAAAAATCCCAAGACATAACACGATTAAGTGACAAAAGAAAATGAAATGACTACAACAAGAAAAAAAGTCCTTAAAGTATATATAAGTAAATAATAATAGAAAAGCAAAACCTGTAGATAGTTCAGGGTCTGTTTGTTGACTTCTAGGAGTGACTTCCAATTGAATCCAATGGGGTTCCATGTCCTGCGCCCAAGTATAACATTGGCACTCCCTCAAGACCTCCATGCTCTGCTCCCCCCACTGCTTTACTGCATGCCTTTAGTGTTTTTCTCCATGTGGTAGAGTCAGTTGATCTGCAATCTTGACATTGTTTCTCCAGTGTTTTCCCCATAGGGCCTTGGATCAACAAGGGACATCATATCTCATAGTGGAATTGACTATCTGGTCCTCTCTGTGCATTTGCTGTTCTGAGTGGGGAGATCCTGGTGAGCCAGGATACACTTGACTCTTTCTCCCTCTCCCTTCAATTGCTCTCATGTGCTCTGGTAAGACAGGTCCCTGTCTTTGAGTTGCAGTTTCAGTGCCGTTCTCTAAAATAAATTCTTCTGAGGGGAGAGGCGGCTGTCCACGTGGTTTGGATGGGGGATGGCTTTTCAGACCACTCCACTGGCACCCTGTTCTATGCCCTCAGGCTGCTTTCAGTCCTGGAACACTGGGTTTAAGTCTGGTTCCTCTTTTCTGGTCTGGCAGCTGGAGCATGGGCCAGTGAGTCTTGACTAGATGTCATTTTCCTCCTCTCTCCTTCACTGTTTTATTTTTTTAACTGAAATAACTTTTAAATGGGTCACAAGGGAGAACAAAGAAGATGTGACACAAAATATATGAGAAATTTTAAAAAACCAAAATGATAGACAATGCAATAAAAATGACAAAAGGACATGAAGAAACACTGTATCAAAAGGACATACAAGGAATCACCAACTATATGAAAATATGTTCATGATACTTGCCCAGTTGATATCAAGAAAATACATGGATGATAGAAGAGAGAGAAAGAAGGTAGGACAGAGAGATGGGTAGATGAATTAATTGAGAGACATAGACCCACTGTCATTACATGGGTTAGAATGCTTAGCGAAACCGGAACCCTGCAGTGATATTAACCCCGTGGTGTTTTGTTATCAGATGCCACAGAATCAGCTCCAACTCATGCTGTTGCTAGATGCCATGGAGTTGTGTCTGACCCATTGTGACCTTCTGCACAACAGGAGAAAACACTGCCTCCTCCTCACAATTGTCCCTGTGTTTGACCTCACCAGCCAAACATGCTGCCCTGGCCTTTCCTCATAACATGGTCAAAACACACAAGACCAAGTTTTGACATTCTTGCTTCTCAGGAACATCCTGGTTGTACATCTTCTATGACAGATTTTTGTTGCTGCTGCTCTTTTGACAGCCCATTGTACTTTAAATATTCTTTTCAGCACCATAATTCAAATGCATCGATTCTTCTTTATTCTTCCTTTTTCAATGTCCAACTTGCACATGCATATGATGCAATTGAAAATACCGTGGCTTGGACCAGTCTCATTCTTGTCCTCAAAACAGTATGTTTTCTCTGAAACATCTTAAAGAGGCCTTGTGCAGCAGATTTACCTGTGACAATGGATTGTCTGGCTTACTGACTTCTGTTTCCATAAGCAGTGCTTGTGGAGACAAGCAAAAGGAAATCTTTGACAACTTCAAACTTTTCTAGTTGTCATAAATTTTGGTTTTCTTTACATTAAGTCATCTTCCAAACTGAAGGCTGCAATTCTTAATTTTCGTCAGCAAGTGCTTAAGTTCTCCTCACTGTCAGTAAGCAAGGTTGTGCTATCTGCCTCACAGGTTGTTAATAAGCTTTCTTCCAATCCTGTAACTACATTCTTCATATAGTGCAAGAAATCTGATTATTTGCTCAGCATATAGATTGAACAAATGATGAGAGGAAACGACCATAGCATGCACTTTTCTTGATTTTTAAAGCATGGAGTGTTCAATTATTCTGTTCCCAAACTGACTCTTGATTCAAGTATAAATTCCAAATGAGTATAATTAAGTGTTCTGGAATTTCCATTCTTCCCAAGGCTACTCATAGTTTATTATGGTTCATTTAATGAAGTGCCTCGGCATAAGGAATAAAACATAAGTAAACACCTTCTTGATATTTCCTGCTTTCAGCAAAGATCTTTCTGGCATCTTATGATCTCTTGTCCACATCCTCTTTTGAACTTGGACTGAATCTCTGGCAGCTCCCTTTCAATATATTGCTGAAACTATTGTTGGGTGGTCTTTTGAAAAATTTTGCTTGTATGTGACATCAGTGTTATTTCTATAATTTGGGCTTTCTGCAAGGTAATTGAGAGGATGGGAAAGGTTATAAATACAGATCTATTCCCATTAATGAGCTAGATAGCTGTCTTCCAAATTTTCTAGCATCAGAGTGAGTGACTTCAGTGCTTCATTATTTTTTGAATCACTTGGTCACCTATCAATTCCTGGAGCACCATTTTACCCTAATTCCTTTAGTGGTGCTTGAACCTTCTCCTTCAGAACTACTGGTTCTTGATCATATGCCACTTCTTCAAAGAGTTGAATGTCAACGGGTTTCTTTTTGTACAATTATTCTGTGTATGTTTTCCATCTTCTTTTGATGCCTTCTGAATTGTCCAGCATTTTCCCAAGAGATTTTTTCAAGTTGCAACAAATGATGGAACTTCACTTAATAAGTGATCCTATGTATGATAGGAGGAACATTGCTTGACCCTATGCCATTCTCTTAATTCTTGGTATGCCTCAGGTCATTATTATAGTCACTGTGTCTTATAAATCTTCTTCATTTGCAATGACCCTATCTATTGTCAAGCTTGATGATCTTTACCAGGGAACAATTCCTCCCAACAGCATGTCTAAAATGCATGAGACAAAGTTTCTCCATTCTCACTTGGAAGAATTTTGGATTATACATGTTCCACAATAAGTTTATTTTTTTTTAATTTTGGTCCTTTTAACAGTCTGTGGTAATTTTAATATTACTCCCAATGCTAAAATTCAATTATGGTTTGAGTTAGACCTATCTTATGCCTGAAAATGACATCTATGTTTTTTCAAACTTGAAAGGCATGTGGTGTAACTGAACTACCCAGTGTGATATGTTTTTTGAATTTTTACTCTGCTTCCATGAACATTGAGAAGGACCCAAGGAAAATAAAATAATTTATTACTTTATGTTTTTCTTCATTTATCATGATGTCTATTGGTCAAATATCAAAGATTTTGTTTTCTTTAAATTTGTGGCTGTCATGTGCTTAATGTCAATTTCATGGTTGGAAGCCTAGTGGTTGAGTATAGCCCGTCAATCTGGAGATAGCCATTGAGTAGCCAATGAGGCCTCCTTGTGGGTATGACTTTCTCCTGAGAATTCTGGGAAATCTCATGATATTTCCCTCATACTGACAGGCCATCTTCCCAGTTGTTGGGAGTCAGTCTCCAAAATGAGGACCTACGGAAAAGACAAGACAGCAGCGTCTGAGGAGCGGGAGGAGAAGCCACGCGGCCTTACCCTGATGGCATCAGATCTCTCCTACCACCACTGGATGCTGTTGATGGACCCTGGCCCTGGAAGCGAGAGCCATGGGGAGACCCCTTCCAGCACCAGGATTCTGCACCCACTGGCCTGTGACTTCGTGAGTCAGAAGGAGACTCAGTGAGTCACGGGCATATGGGCTAATATCGGACTTCTGACTTTGAACTCCATGGACTGGGTTGGGATGCTTTCTCAGTGTTCCATTCCTCTTGTATGTAAACGTTACCCTTACATCCATATTTGTGTCTATGAATTTGTTTCTCTAGTCTACCCGGACTAACACAATATTGTTTACTGTATATGTATATGCACATGTGAGCATAGCATATACATTTTTATGAACAATACACTAAATACGGAACACAATAAGTGAAACTTCTCAGATATATGCAAACCAATCACTGGAGCAGTGTACTCAAGTCTTCTGGGACAACTTAATGAATGAGCATAACATAGTTCTCAAAGATTATGTTCGGCTTAATTTGGCAAGTAATGTCTCTGTTCAAATATTCTTCAACATTGCAGTATTGCTTAACAGTTGACTTCCTTATTTTCAAAAGTATTTTTTTAATTTTACTCACACACCATTTGATAACCCTTATTTCTCTATATTCCCTTCTTTATTGTGCCATTAGTAAACATTCTCTTTCTCATTTTAAAGTAACCATCATCTCTTTCAGGCCTTCATTTAAATATCCATTGTGCATATGGGGAGAGAGTTGGGAATGATTTTTTAAGAAATCTACCATAAATAACCCCATTTTATTAAATCCTGAATTTAGTGTAAAAGAAAGTAGCCAAGTACAAAAATTCAAAGTTACAGAAAACTCAGATGTAGATCAGTACTTTAGTGCCAAAAATATTATACAAAGGCCAAAAATCAAAGCATTGATAGACTGCAATCTTAGGTCTACTTCATAGAAGTGTAGAACCTAATCCAAGAAAAGTAACAATGTCACTGTACCCTGAGCTGAGAGTATCATTTTTGAAGTATTGAAGTAGATGTCACAGTGACATATTCAAACATTTTCTTATAAGAGGAACTAGTATTGTAATTATCATGAACTCTAAAGTAAATAGGATTATTTCACTTGAAAAAAAGAAAATTTGAGAAAAAAACACCCATGTTTAAAAGGTTGTCATGTGAAAGGAGGAATAAAAATTCTAGTTGTGTCTGCAAAAGCAAAGTAGTAGAACATTGAGAAGAAATAACAGCAAGATTTTTGCTCAACATGAAGAACTTCCTTTAATTAGAATTTAGAGCTAGCAATAATAATGATGATAAGAATTATAAGTGCCATCTTAATTTAACAGATTATTTATTCATTTTGCATTTTTACTGACACCAAATCAACATATGACAAAATCCAATAGTTCAATAGTACACTCTTCTAATTTTAGTATATGTGTTGCTGAAGCAAGCACATCAATAGTACAATCATATCTAGAGAAATTGCAAAATCATTACCACAATCAATTTTAGAACATCCTCCCACCCCATAGTTTAATCACCTTTAAAATGAGTTGCAATGATTTCTAGTGTTTGCTGCTTCATCTGACCTTCTTTGTTTATTCCTGAAAGCCCTTTACCTTCCTGATCTTCCACCCTCCCCCCCATACCTCTTTTAATCCCTTGCATCAGTCATTATCTCTGTGCATGTACTCATTCTGTACTTCACAAACTGGGACAGCCTAGAAAAATAATTAAAAATGAAATCAAAATAAAGTGATAAGGATAATAATAGTACTGATAAAAATAATATATGGAGATAAAAATACAAATAATGAGTAACAAAGAAAAGACCACCCTCTATAATTAAAAAGACAGGTGGGATATTTTTGTGAGGAAAACTATAAGAGATACTTGTACCTAGAACACATTTGCGTTGGGTCAATAGGGAGGTCAGCTGATCAGGTATCACGTGTGATCCAGCATAATCAAGATTACAAGGATCTCTCTGACAGTAAGACTGTTTGAGACCCTTGCCTGTGGCTAGGGGGGGTCTGCCAGAGGCTTAATCTAGCTACTGGTAGTTACTCTGCTCCCACTGTTTTCCCTAGCCTGCTACAAATTGGGTGTTTAACAGTTTAGCTCTGCTACTTTTCCCTTCATCATATTTGAATTTTGTCATCTTTGTATCACACAAGCTGGTATGTTTCTTCCATGTGGACTTAGTTGTATCCTCACTTAGGTGGCTGCCTGTTTGAAGCCTGTAAGACCCAAGACATTATTCGAATGGATAGCTAGGCATCATCTACTTTCTTCACCACATTTTTCTGTGACAACCTCATCTTGAGTTATCATTTCCTGTAGGTGAGTATGGAGCAGGGCCATGTGGTCAGAACCAAGTGCTCTTGGATTGTGGCTAGAGTTAAGTATGAATCCAGATTCCATCTGCATTTCCATGGGATAAGCACATGGGATCCAGCTTACTTTGGCAGCTGCGATATGACAAGATCAAAGCTACACCAGCTACAACAATAGCAGCCACAAACCAACCAGCAAACAAAACAGAAAAAAATAAGCCAACAGCAGAAAAACAAAAACCAATAGAAACAAAAAAAGTACAACATAAAATCCAATTACATTGATAGCATCATCAATTTCCCCAATGGCCCAGCCCTCAGGACACTGTCAGTGTGGGGAATCTATGCAAGTACATTTCCACCTTGAGCTATAACCCATGAGTTATTGCCTTACACAGTTTGATCTCACATTCCATGTGCTCTGCTTATTTCAAGTATGGGAAATACTCTGGTTTCTCTTCAGATTGAATAATTCTTTCACCGTAAGTGTGAGGATTAGTGCCGGGGAGACCTTCTAGGATAAATTCTTTCCACTGCAGATCCCTACCCAACAGACCAAAACCTGTCATGTGAATAAGAATTGGACATTGAGGCACTCAAAATATAGTGATTCTGGGTCCCTTCCTATGAGACACCTACCAACCCTGGAGTTTCCACCAAGGTGCAGTGACAGCATATTCTTTAGTGCGGGGCTGGCCCCTCTGCTTCCTCTCCCATCTAGGTACCACAAGCCTCAGTCCAAGGATGGAGACAACTTCAAGGCAGGGCTCAGTTCATGGAGCCTGGACTCTATGTTAAGTCCTTCTAATGTAGTCCTTGCATTATGCCATGCTGCCTACAATGGAAACTTTCACAGTCATCATGGTGCTTAGTCCATGATGTGGTTCACCGATGGTCAAGTCTACTCAGGAATGTAAAATCTAATCCATTGTCTCCAGAGTTTCCCTACAATCATTGTTTAGTGACTCTTCCCAACAGTGGATGGTCATGTCTCATTTCACCTCTCTTGAAGGAGTAACTCCAGACGATGTGAGGTCTCCTTCAAGTTTGATCCTGTGAGTTGCACAAAAAGGAGCTGATGTATGGATTATGGCCAGTAGGTAGTGTCCACTTTTGTTCAGGAATTGGTTTCTAAGATATGTTTAATTGGTTTTTCTTCTTATAGTTGTAAATGCATACAATACTTGTCCTTTTGTGATTGACTTCCTACTGAAACCAACATTGTGGCTTCCAGGTCCTTCCATATCATGCAGGGCTTCATGCTTTCCTCACTGTTTTTCAGGGATATACACCATTCCATTATATGTATGTAGCAGTTTATCCATTCTTCCACTGTGAGACATTTAGAAGGTTTCTAGGTTTTGCTACTAAGAATTGTTTTGCTTTTCAAAATATGGGTTGATTAGCCTTAAAGGTAATCTAACCTAATAGTCTCATTTTAAAGGTGATAAAACAGAAACCACAGAACTTTAAGAGAATTGTCCATTATCGTTCTGTAGGCTTGTAAGAGAGTAGAAAATGGGGTAAGTCAGCTATTTCATGGTCCTTAGTTCATGCTTTTCTATGTCTTATGTACTTATCCATACTCAATTCATCTTATTGACCAGTTTTGTGGAAAATAATATGTTTCACTGACAATTAAGAAAGCAAAGCAGTTCATTATTATGTAATGTATCATGCCTTGCAAAGCCTGCTCTATTTTTGAAGAGTCCCCAAATCCTATCTCCGAGTAGATGAGTTTGTTCTGCTAGGGAAAAAATAGCCGAACTGAATGTCTTTTTTCTTAAGTGCCAACCCTTAATTCATCCAGAGTATTTTAAAAGATGGCATGATAACCCTAATATACCAGAAACAGATGTTTTGTAGGTATTATCTTGCATTCTAAATGAAAAAGGACCTTTTCTTGTCAGAAACATATTGTACCCTGAAGCAGTGAAGTAGTTTATCTTTGTGTAGACTCCCAAGCTCCCATGGGCCCAGAAGTATGGTAACCACAACCACCCAAACTTTCCCTGGATAGTGAATGCCAGATAGAGTAAGGTAATTCCAGATCCTATGGAACTTCTCAAATGCAGCTCTCCCAGTTCATTTTATTCTCCTACCCGACACAAATGGAGAGTCTTGGCTTCCAATCTACCATGACTCCTGATTTTTGTTAGAAATCCCTCTGTTATCTGACTACAGTACACTTACTGGGAAGTGTTCTATTTTGTGGAGAACTGGATTGTTAACATAGCAACATCAGATCTAGGTCTTATATACTAAACAGTATCTACTCACGTAGATACTTCTTTTTTATATGTTGTTAATCATGAAATCTGAATATCTAGACTCAAATAAGCAAACTCTTCTGAACCTCTTATCCAGGATGAGATAGGGTAGTTTGCAGATCTAAATTATTTAGACTATTTTACAAAGAAAGACAACTGAAAAGGAGAGCAATGCATGGTTTATGGATATTAGACTTAATAAATTATTTATTTTGTTTTGGTCAAATTTTTAACATTTGCTGGTAATGCCAAACTGCTGGACTGAAGTAAACAGCACTAATTTAAATGTGATGACTGGAAAAATAGGAGCAAAAATGTTATTTTTAATTATAGCTTAAATTATGGATAATAACTTAAGCAAGAGCAAGAATAATACTTAAGAAAAGGTTTTACAACACTGTGACAAAAGATTACAAGTTGGGCTTTGTTAAATGTGTGAGTCATGGATAAATTATGCCTTTCTGGCCTCAGTGAGGCCGGATTTCAAATAATACTTGCTTTATGTTTTAGATAGATTATGAAAGAACTATGAAGTAGCTTTGTTAACTCCTTGGGGAATTTTTTTCAGAAGTAAGGGGTAGATTTCTGAATAATTATTTCAGTAAGGGGTAGATGTCTGAAGCCAGCAAGTATTTCTGGGTTAAGTAAGTTTGCTGAATGTTATGCAGAGATTACAGAAGTCAACCCAATATAAAAAACAAAACTCTAAACTCACTCTCACGAGTAAATTCTGCCTCAGAACGACCCAGGAGAACAGGTGGAATTGCTCCTGTGGGTTTCTGAGCTTTTAACTCTTTAAAGAAGTAGGAAGTCTTATCTCCCTCCCTTGGAGCAGTTGGCAGTTTGAACTGCAATAATTTTGATAGTTAGAATTCCTTCTCTTATATAGTCTCTTCAAGTATAACTAAAAAAAATTCCAGTTAACTAGAGAGATGCTGTATGCATATATGTCTATTATGTTTTTCAAAGAATGGCATTCTCAGTTGCAGATAAATTAATCACGAACACCAAGTTTGAGTTCCAATTATATCATATTCTAAAAGGGCACTTTAGCAAACATCATCTTTCGTTCCTTAGCTTTTTCCTCATTTTAAGAAAAATGAAATGATGTCTATTTTTTCTTCTACACAGTGGTTGTAAGAGCTAAATTAAATAATACAGTTGAATTATAATGCTTGAAGAGTTTGTTTTTTATTATAAAATTCATGATGACAGTGAGAATAAATATATTGCTTAGTTGTCTTTTAATTAATGCATGTGTTAATTCTTAGAATTTCTTTGTTTTTCCAGCCATTTGAACTTTTCCATCTTTCAAATTCACACAAATTGCTCTCAATCTAAATATAGTAATTTAGGATACTGATGTTGTATGCAATGAGAGTTTAACTCTCATTTAGGTCAGCTAACTGTGATATTGGTTAAATCATGCTAACTTTTTCTATATTAGCATCTTTGATATAAAAATTTTATAAGAAATAATACTGGTACTTATTGTGTTTAGAAGATTAAGTTGCACAGTGCCTGTCAAGTATTTGACACAATGATTCAAACAAGCTGAGGATGCAAAAAATGCTTAAACTTAATGTCATCTAATCTCTTCCAACTCAGGACAATCCTATCAGCCATGATAGAACTTCCCCCTGTGGGTTTCCCACACTGTCATTCTTAATAGAAATAGAAGGTTTCATCTTTCTCTTTTGAAGCCAGAGATGGTTTGGAACTGCTGAACTTGCAGCTAACAGCCCAACTTATAACCTGTTTTGCCACCAGGGCCATTCAATAAGTGCTAACAATATTATTCACCCATGTTCTTCAGAGCCATGGAGTCTGTTCCAACTCATAGTGCTTCTACTGAGAACAGAACTAAACACTGTACCATTATCACAGTTGTTACCTTCGAGCCCACTGGTGTCATCACTGTGTCATCAATCTGGTCCAGGGTTTTTGTTTTTACCTCTGATCTCTATTTAGCAAGCATAGCATCTGTCTTCAGGAAGGGGTCTCTCCTGATAAAATGATCAGAGTACATGAGATCAATTCTTCCCATCTTTGCTTCTAAGGAAAATCATGACTGCACTCTTTCCAAGAGAGATTTGCTTGTTCTTCCTTTACTCCATGATGCTTTCAACACTCTTCACCAGCACCATAACCCAGTGCATCAACTCTTCTTTGGTCTCCCTTATTCTGTATCCAACTTTCACATGCAAATTGAGGCATTTGAAAATACCAAGTCTTGGTCAGGCTCATCCTAGTCCTCAACGTCCCATCTTTGCTTACCAACTCCTTAATGAGGCTTGTGTCGCTGATTGACCTAGTGTGAATGTGTCTTTGATCTTTTGACTGCTGCTCCCATAGCATTGCTTGTGGATCCCAGCAACACAAAATGCTTGACAGTTTGATATTTGTTGCCTATTGTTCCAATTGAACAGCTTTTCCTTTTTTGACCTATGAAGTGTAACCAATACTGAAGGCTGCAATTCTTGATCTTCATCAGCAAGTTCTGCAAGTCCTCACTTTTAGCAAGCATGGTTGTGTCATCTGCATATTGCATGTTGTTCTTAAGTCTTCCTCTAGTCTTTATGATACATTCTTCTCCTATAACCCATGCTCTCTGATTATTTGTTTAGCCTACAGATTGAACAAGTATGGTGAGAAGATACAACTCTAATATTCACTTTTCTTGACTTTAAATCATGAAATATTCCTTTTTTGTGTTCAAATAATGGTTTTCTCACTCATGTAAAGGTTCTACCTATGCTTAATGAACTGTTGTGATATTCCCATTCTTTCAAGGATATCAACGCTTTGTTATGGTTCACATAGTTGAATGTTTTTGCATAGCTAAAAAAATACAAGCAAACATTTTTCTGGTATTCTCTGATTTCAGTCAAGATCATGTGACATAAGCAATAATAACCCTTGTTCCAAGTCCTGTTCAGAATCTAGCCTGAACTTCAGTCAGTTTGCTGTCAATGTATTCCTGCAATTATTGTTGATTGATCTTCAGAAAATCTTTACTTTCACATGATATTAATGATAATGTTCTATAAGGTGTGCATTCTGTTAATGTCATCTTTCTTTGCAAGAGGTACAAACATGATTCTCCTCCATCATTGATCAAGTAGCTGTCACTCTAATTTCGTGGCATTGTGAGTGCTGCCAGTGCTTCATCAGCTTGTTGAAGCATGAATCCAAACAGAATAGTAATGTAGAACAGTATGTCTCATCTAAAACTAACCTAATCTTTTCATCTATATTTTTCATTATTGGTTCACAAAGAGTCTTACTTATTTCTGCACTTATTTTCCTTTCCCTTTCCTTAAGGATCATTAGCTTTCAATTCTTAATCTGTCTTTTTTTAAAACTTCATGAGTATTCTTAATTTCTGGACTATATAACACTTTAGATTACCCTAGCAAAAGGTATATCCTTTTTCCCTATCATTTCATTGAAGGCTCATACAACTCATCACAATTCATACATGCATCCCTATGCCAAGCACATTTGTATATATTTCCATCATCATTTTCAAAATATTTTCTTTCTACTTGAGCCCTTTGTATCAACTCATTTTCCCCTCCCCTCTACTCCCTCCCATTTGAACTCTTGATAATTTATTTCTTCCATGTCTTACACTGATCAAGGCTCCCTTCCCCCAGTTCTGTTGTCTTTCTGGGTGAGAAGGGATTATATGTAGGTCATTGTGATTGATTGGTCATCCCATTTCTTTCCACACCTTCTCACCCTCCTGGTATCACTATTCTCATTATTGTTACTGAGGGTTTTATTTGTCCTGGATTCACTGTGTTTGCAGTTGTTATCTGTACCAGTGTACATCCTCTGGTCTAGCTGGATTTGTAAAGTAAAAGGGGGTCATGATCTTGGAGAGGGGGTGGACTAAAGAACTAGAGTAGAATTGTGTGCTTCCTCAGTGCCATACCGCACCCTGCCTGACTTGTCTCATCCTGTAACCCTTCTGTAAGGAGATGTGCAATTGTCTACAGATAGGCTTTCAGTCTCCAATCCACATTCCCCCTCATTCACATTGATATGATTTTTTTGTTCTAAGTCTTTGATGAATAGAACCTAACCCTATTGATACCTCATGATCACACAGGATGGTGTGCTTCGTCCATGTGAGCTTTGTTGCTTTTCAGCCAGCTGGTCACTTGTTTATCTCTAAGTCTTTAAGAACCCAGATGCTATATCTTGTGATATACAGGCATCACCAGCTTTCTTCACATTTGTTTATGCACCCATTTTGTCTTCAGTGATCATCTGGAGAGGGTTAGCCTCATGGAATGCCATTTTATGAGAACAAATGTTCTTGCATTGAGGGAGTACTTGAGTAGATATCTGATGTTCATCTGCTACCTTAATACTTAACAAATACATAAATGTACCTGGATCTATTTTCTTCTAATTACATATAAATATATTTGCATTTGAACATGCCTATATTTAGACCTCTATAAATGTATTTTGCCTCCTAATTCTTTCCTCTAACAATAAGTAGGTTCAATTAACTTTGTCTCTTATTCTTTATCTTAGTTAATCTAACATACCTAACACAATTCTAAAGAAACTTTCTCTTGCCAAATATATATGTATAAATATCCTGTATATATACAAATTTATATTACTATATATGTATGTTACATATATAATATGTGTATAGATATATATGCAGACACACATACATGTGATCTTTTTTAGAATTTTATCTAAGAGGGTGGTCTAGGCAGGAATACTTTTTGTGTTGGTAGCTTTTTGAAAACTGTATTTATTTCTTCTTTTGCTATGGGTTTGTTTATGTTCTTGATCGCTATCTGAGATAGTTTAGGGAGGGATTCTTTTTCCAGGTATTTTTCCATGTCTTATACATTGTTGAACTCATTAGAGTACAACCTTTTATAATTACTTTGTGATTATCCATTTATTCTTATTATGGTCTATTTTGAATACCCCTGGTTCACTCCTCATTCTGTCTATTGTTACTTGTTCTCCATTCTTTAGTTAGTTTAGCCAGCAGTCTGTCAATTCTCTTAATCCTTTCAAAGAATTTTTGCTGTAATGATCTGCATTTTTTTAATATTCCCAGTGGTCCAACTCTGCCCTGATTTCCATTATTTCTTTTCTTTTGCTGTTGGAGGGATTATTCTGTTGACTCTGTTCTAAGTGTTGGAGTGTTAGTGAGAATGTATCTTTAATAAGCCTCTCTTCCTTTTTTATATATGTAACTATTGCAATCAAGCTACCTCTGATGACTTTTTTTTCCGTATCCCAAAGGTTTTGATATGAACTATTTTCATTCTCCTTAGCTTCTAGAGACTTTTGATCTCCCCTTTACTCTGGGTCAGAACCAACTGATGCCACAGAAGCTCATTATTCACCCTCCACTTGCTTGCCCTTGTTTTGCTAGTCATCCTATTATGGATCTCCATTTTTATGGCATGGTGATAAGAAAATGACATCTGCATAACCTCTATGTGTTTGATTTACTTAATCTTGACTTGTGCCCCAGCATGTGGTCTAGTTTTAAAAAATGCGCCATGTGCTCTTGAGAAGAATATGTATTTTTTTGCATTTGGATGGAAAGCCTTAAATATATCTAATCTGATCTATTTGCCTAATTGTATTGTTTAGTTCTATAATTTCTTTGATGAACTTCCTTTCCATAGATCTATGTTCCTCTGAGAGTGGTGCATTAAAGTCTCCTACAATAGTTGTTGAGTCTGTGATATCTTTGTTCATGTTCTGAACAGACTGTTTGACGAATTTCGCGGGTCTCTCAATTAAGCATTATAAAGTGTCCCTCCTTGTCTCTTTTTATGGTTTGAACCTTGAGATAAGTTTTGTCTGAGATTAGTATTGCGACTCCTCCTTTTTTGGGGGTCACCTTTTGCCTCATATATTCTCCTCCAGGCTTTTATTCTTAGTTTATTGTTGTCTGCGATCTTAAGTTGTGTTTCCTGCAGGCAACAGATTGGTGGATTATATTTTCCAAGCCAGTCTGCCAGCCGTTTTATTTTAATGAAGGAGTTCAGGTCGTTGACATTTAGAGTTATTATCCCAATCTGTGGATTCATTGCTGACATTGTGTGCCTTTTGATTTGGGTGTTTTCCTATCATCCTTTTTATTGCTGTGCTGTGCTTTTGTGGGAGGCTTATTTTTTTATTATTGGTGGCTCTTACAGGTCTTATAACATTCAATGCATCATTTGTATCAAGCATATTTGTACACAAGTTGTCATCTTCATTTCCAAATAGTTTCTACTTGAGCCCTTGGTATAAGCTCCCCTTTTCCCCTCCTTTTTTAAAAAATCATTTTATTGGGGGCTCATACAACTCCCATCACGATCAGCACATACGTCAATTGTATGCATAGCATATTTGCACACCTGTTGCCATCATCACCTCTGAAACATCCTCCCCCCACTTAGGCCCCCACTACCAGCTACCCATATTCCCCCTTCCCACTCATTCTCCTCCATGAACCCATAATAATTTACACATTATTACTTTTTAATCACACTCTATCTAATGTGTCCCTTTGCCCACTTCCCTGCTGTCCATACTCGAGAGAGGATTTTTGTAGATCTAGCTGTGGGAGGCTTCTTTATTGCTGTTTTCTTCTTGTGGCCGTATTTTCTTGGTGATTGGTATTGGTTAATTGACTTCTGAATGGAGTTGGGGTATGTTATGTTCTCCTGCATGTGTTTGGTGGATGTTAATCTTCTGTGGCAAGGATCTTCCTCAGGATTGGTTGTCTCACTGCATATTCTTTAAGGTTTTTTTGTTGTTGTTCTGTAAAACCCTTACCTCTCCTTCTAACTTAATAATTTTGCAGGATAAAGAGTTCTAGGGAAGCCATTGTTCTCTTTCAGCTTCTGGAAGATATTAGTCCACTCTCTGGTTTCTGTTGATAGGTCTGAACATATTCTTATCTGAGAGTCCTTGTAAGTGACCATCTTCCTTTCTATTTCTGCCCTTAGGATTTTCTCTTTATCCTTGCAGTTTGATAGTTTAACTTTTAGATGTCTTGGTGAGCTCTTCTTGGGGTTAAGTCTACTTGGCATTCTCTCTGCTTCCTGTATGAGTGACTGATTCTCATTCATTAGGGAGGGGAAATTTTCTTCCAGAAATTTCCTTGCTAATTTAGCTGTTGACTAAACTGTGTCTTGTTCTGATAGGCCAATAATTCAGATGCTGTTCCTTTTCATAGCATCTTTCATTGATCTCAGGTTTTCTTCCACCTCTTTTTTTATCTTATTTGATTGTCTTTCTCATTTGCTGATGTCTGCCTGATTTTCTTCAAGATCACTGATGTGGTTTTCAGCCTCGTCAAATCTATTCATGAAATCGGTGATCTTGTGTGAAACTTCTGCTACTTTCTCTGATAACTCCTGTATTTCCCTTTGGTGCGTGGACTTCGTGCCCTCCATGGTGAATTTCATCTGCTCTATCATGGTCTTTATCCCCTCTATTATTCCCTCCTTGTTCTGTGTAGCTTTCCGCATCTCCTTTATTACTCCAAGAAGCCTTCAGAAAATTTCTTTTTGTGGCAGATCCACGTCAGATTCGTCTATGAGTGTCGTTAGTTCCATTGATGTGGGTTGTCTTTCCTGTTTAACTATTAGGAGTTCTGTGGCATGCTGTTGTTTATGTGATTTCAAAGAACTGGGCGCCATCTTCCTGAGAGTCCAAGGGACCTTGTGTTTTTTCACAGTGTAATTAGTAATGATGCTTTCAAGGGCTGCCAGTGGCCTATTATGGAGGTTGGTCCGACTGCTGTATAGGCAGGTGTTAGGGTGACTCACGTATCAGCAGCGGTAAGAGGTGGCAGGCACCGTTTGGGACAGCTATGAGGAATTCTATTTAACTGATGGATAACTCCAGTACAGTGGTAGGTCTATATAAGACCCATTGGTGGGTTGTGGTGCTGTTCAGACCTAAAGTGTGGCCTACCTGGATTGAGGGAGTTTCCTGAACTGAGTCACTTATCCCCTGTATTTTCAGAACTAGGCTAGGTTGGAGGCAAGGATGTCCTCTGGGCTTGGCATGCTTTCTCCAGTGATCTACTCCCTTGGTGGGTCTGTAAGTCTCCACCCACCATTCTGCGTCAGGCATCTCCAGGTGGGCCTTTCAGGCCATGGTTCCTGTCTCTGCTTTCCAGGGTTCCAAGTGAGTTCGTCCTGCAGGACCTGTAAGTCCCCCAGCCATGACTCAGATTCCCCTAGCTAAGGCAGGAGTGGTGCTCAGCATGCCTACAGGGATCAGGCACATCGGCTGCAGGTGGCAAGTTTAAGACCCCTAGTCTCAGTGACCAGTGACAGCTTTCCCTTGTTGCCGGGCAAGTTAGCACTTCGTGGTCTATAAGGCCCTGTCTGTGACTCAGACTCCCACAGAACACTAGCATGGCGTGCCTGCAAGCATCATGGCTGCAAAAGACATGCTTGCAAAGCCCAGTTCCCAATATCCGCTTGTGGCAGCTCTGGGCAAGTTTGCACAGCAGGTCCAATCACCTCTCAGATTCTCACAGTTATGAGAGGGCGGACTGGCCTGCTTGCCCAGCTAGACAAAGAAGTGCTTGGCTACTGCATGCCTTTGGGAAGTCCATTTCCCCACACACCACGTGCCACCACTCCAACCACCTGTCAGAGTCCCGCCACCATGTCAAGGTGGCCTGGCCTTACAGAGCCTTGTGCAGCTGCTGCGCGCCTTTGAGAATTCCCCAATTCCCAGGCACCTGGCTAGTTCACATGCCACCACCCTGATCACCTCTCAGATTACTTTCACTATGTCAAGGTGCCTGACCTACCTGCCTAGCTAGAAAAAGTCCAGAGGTGTGCTACTTGGACTTCCCTGCAGCTCAGGCCGAGGCAGGGTGTGACACAGATAGCAAGAGAAATGGTGTGAGAGGAGTGCAGAGCTGCTCCCTATGGATAGGACACTTGCAATGGCAGGAGCCTTACCAGCCAGTTGGGCAAGACTAGTGGCCTGAGGATTGGAGTCGATCCAGGCACTGGCGCTGGGTGCACCCAGCCACAGGCAATCAAGCCTGTTGCGGGTTTGGCCCTGGGACCCTGGGTGGCTACAGGGAGGGAGCAGAGCAGGCAGGCAGAGTTGCTACGAGCCCCTTGCACAGAGGGGAACTGTGGGAGATGCCCTGTGGACTTCTGCTGTGTGGTGGTGAGATCCAGCCTTTGGGAGCTCTATAAGATGGCCATCCTGTTCCTGAGTAAGTGACCAGGTGGTGGATGTGGGGAAGCACTGACTGGTGGCAAGGCACACAAAGGTCACCCAGCCAGCGGGACTTCCACTTGACCTTCCAGACACAAGTCTCACCAGAGCTCCTCATATGGACTGCTTACTTGACTCCATCTTTACCGGAACACTCAAAAACATTTTTTTAATTGTGGGATCTTTGATATATATATTTCTCTGCATATGTAAAGAAGGATATACATGTCTCTACATATATGCAATATTTCTCTGCATATATCTAGTGGTGCTGAAGTCAGATGCTGGGTTGCCAGCAGCAGTGGTTGGATGAAATGTATCCGCCATGCCATGGGAGAAATAGGAAGCTGTCTGTTCCATAAAAGTTGCCGTCTTGAAAGTTCTACCTCTGGTATCTATGAGCCAGGATGCTCTTTATTGCAGTAGGTTTGGCTATATAGTGAAACTCCTCTAATTCTTTCAGTACTCTGTTCATTCAGTCAACTAACCCTAGTTCCTTTCTAACTTTCCTTTATTTTTTGCTCTACACTTTGTCTCAGAAAATTTATCCATTTTTTAGCTTCAGTGATCACTACTGAATAGGTGGTTCAGATATTCATCCCCAGCTTGATCTTTGACCCAGATGGAGTCAATCTCCAACTTTCCACTGACCTTTCATTTTATACAGGTCAAATGTGTCACGTGCATTCCAAACACTCATGATACATTTCTTTCGATTGCCTTCTCTCTAGCCATTGTGTTCTCATTCTCCTAGCCCCTTAGATTTTTAAACAAGGAAGTCCTTTTCACTCATTCCCTTTCTTTGCTCCCTACATTCAATAGATGACTAAGAGCTCCATATTCCTACTAGTGTATAATTGTGTTTTTCTTTACCCTTTTCTCATCTTCACTGACAACACTTAAATATGGGCTTCATTATTCCACCCACGGGAGAATGACTGTTGTTACAGTCTTTTTAGCTTTTGTACTCCTCCCTCAGCCAATCAATCCCCCAAGCTTGCAGACAAATTGCTGGTCTTTATCTGTCATTTTCATTTTTTAAGCGTTTGCTTAAAAACCTAATGGTTTGTTCTTATTACCATCTCAAGGCTAAACTTCCATACTTAACAGTCAGATTTCTCATCATCTGAAAAAGACTTCCATACAAATAGTCACACCTCCTTTCTTTGTAATGCATCTATCTGCTCTAATCAGATTTACTTTTTCATTGTCACTTAAAACTTTTCATGTCCCACCGATATTTTATATCTCATGAGGTTTATTAGGAATCTGCTTTTCCACTGAACATATATGCTGCAGGTCAACAAGGATCTGCATATCTATGTTAGACAGAAGAAACAGATATGAACCCAAAATTACCATGTTGTATTTTTTACTGGATGTGGCATTAAGAAGTATATGATATGAAGGTATGATTTACAGAAATTCGTTTATTTTGCCCTTTGTACTGGGAAATAACTTTGTAAGAGTACTTACTGTGTTCTTTTGTGTACATTGGGAGTTGCAATTCACAAAACAATTTCATACTTATATGATTACTTTATTTTTAGGCTGCATGCATTATACTCTCTTGTGAAGGGACCTAGGATCTGCAAGGTGTACAGAGTCAATAAGATTATATATACCTTACAAAGTATGTATCAAAATCTGTAACATATAGAATAATTTAGAAATATTTCTTAATTCAGTGTGCCTTCCATTAATGAAAACGCATGGTCTAAAAGAATTTATGATATAAAATAAATGGAAAATGAAAGAGTTAAAAAAAGTTACATCTTGCCTTGTTCATGCCTGCTTTGCTTTTTTTTAGAAAAAGTATTATTGACATATAATTCACATGTCATATACTTCTAAAGTTCAATTGTATTTAAAAAGAGTTTTTGTGGAAGGCAGGGTTCTCTGGAGAAACAAAACCAAGACTTAATGATTAGATGGTTATATGATAGATGATGATGATGATTGATAGATAGATAGATAGATAGATAGACAGATTATATATAGATAGAAAGATTTATACAGTGTGAAGGAATGTCACACTAATTAGTCCACACAGCAGTACAGAGGGCTCAGTTCAACTCACTTTTGTGGAATAGTTAATATACTAAAAATCCTTCAAATCAGAGCGTTTCCAGGTCCAAGGTCAAAGAAGCAGACAGCTGAGTTTTCATTAGAGCAATACAGGGAGAGTCTTTCCCAAGGCAGCAAGCAGCAGGGCGGGTCAGCCACAGTCAGGAGCACAGGAGCTTAGTGAACTAGGTCCAGATGGATTATCAAACTCAAGCAATGCAAAAACAACAGGATCCACCAGCCTCAAGCTCAAGCAATGAATGGACCAGCATGAGGAAGTCATTCTCTAAGGAATGTCAAGCTGTAGAGTAGTGGTTCTTAACCTTCCTAATGCTGCGACGCTTTAATATAACGCCTCAAGTTGCAGTGACCCCACCCATAAAATTATTTTCATTACTACTTCATAACAGTAATTTTACTACTTTTATGAATCAGGTGACCCCTGTGAAAGGGTTGTTCAAGCCCCAAAGGGGTCACAATCCACAAGTTGAGAACTGATCTGATTCTCTAGAGACATGCTCCACAGGTTAGCTATCTCATAAGTAGTGCAGCTCGTAAGTTGAGGCAGATAACTAGGCAAAGCATCCAAGCACTGGTCTGATCACCAGAGACCAGGAGAGCAACAGGCAGGCCTTGACAAGCCCTTTAACTCTTTGCTCTCCAATCAAACTTCGACTTTTTGATCCCACATGTTCCTATTGGCCAGGTTGGCACAATAAACCTACTTATCACAGTTGTATATAATCAATTCTGGAACGTCTTCCCCATCTTGTGCTCATTGTGCGTTCATTTAACCTCCAAGCTCCCCACCTCATATCCTTGATTAGCCATTACAACAATTATTATTTCTTTGTATCCACCATGTCCTAGAAAACATGATAAAACAAAGAAAGAAAGAAAATATGAAGGTACATATCTTTAAAATAGAGAAAAGGCTGAACATAGTAAGATAAGAGAAAAAGACCATCATAGGAAACAGAAAAAGCAGGAAATATTGAAACTAGAACTCCCAAATTGGTCAAGAGTGAGATCAATGATAATCTACCATATTTTGAGCCTAATTCTATCTGCCATACTCCAGTTTACAAGGGCCTCTGTCTATGTAAATACCATGCTTATTTGCATGTCTCAATAGTGATCAGAGGGGATCATCAAGAGGCTTAATCAATGTAGAGACCCTGCAGATGAATTTTTGGGGATCCCATTGTCATCCATGACTTTCTGCAAACGGAGCGTGCTCACAATTTAAGCTCTGATACCTTTCCCTTCTCTAGATTTGGATTTTATTTTTTAGCATCCTTGAGTCATACAGGACGGTGTGATTCTTTTGTTTAGACTTTGTTGATGACGCCCTTGGATGGTTGCTTATTTGAATACAAGTCTTCAATGCCCCAGACACTATTCTTTTAGGTAGCCTGGCACCATCTGCTTTCTTCAGCACACATTAATGTCATGCCTATATCTTCGGTGATTTTATCAGGAAGGTCGGTATCAAGCAGAGTCATATCACTAAAAAATTATTATTTGGGTTTGGGGCTAGAATGAATTTTGAAAGTCAAATCCATTCACTTGTCTATGGCTTATGTGCACTTCTAGCTTATTTTAAAGCCCTCATTGTCAATTTATGACCAAGAACATTATCAATCATCCCTCTTCCACCATCAATTTTAGAACATTTTCTTTTTTCTCATTATCCTCATTATCATTAGCTCCCCATTCCTGTCAGTCTTTTTTTGCCATAACTCTAAGACACTGTTAATCCAGTTATTTTCTTGGTAAGTTTACCTATCCTGGATTTAATTTAAGAAAAACATACAAACCAAAAACAAACCAAGAAAAATTATGAAATAGAAAACTACAATACAAAGAAATGAAAAAATATTAAAAACTAGAACAAGGGCTGAGTCCCAGTGGCGTAGTTGTTGTGCATGGGACTGCGGCCCACTGGGAAGGAGGTTCAATTCCAGCTCCACAGGAGCAAAGGCTGGGCCTCCTACTCCCACCACCAGAGGGCAGCAATGCCCCTCCCCCCAAAAAAACTAGAACAAATTAAGGTCAAAAGGGAGACCTCATATTAAGGTGTTAAGCTTTAACTTAGCAACATCTGCATTGATCCTGCTATGCTTACATGAGGACACAGCTTCCTGATAAAACATAACCACTCTGTAACAATCAGTTTGTACAAATTATGCTGTGAAAACCCAGAGTTCTTTTTTTTCCTCCCCCTCCTCAAAAAACCCAGAGTTCTTAGTGGGTTATTTTTTCACTCATGCTGTATGAATCACAATTTATCTTGGGCTTTCTCTAAATCTTCAGCATATAGTACTGAAACGAATAGTCTTTGCTGTGATATTGATAAACTGGCTCACAATTGGCACAGCTTATACCTGTTTACTTATCTTTGGGTGAATCAAGTTACAGAGAGAAACCTGACATCAGTGAAATGGATCTAAGCAACAGCAACAGGTACAACAAAAAAACCTGCCATTCAGTCTTTTCTGACACAAAGTAACCCAACACAGGATTTCTGAGTGTTTAAATAATTATGAAAACAGCATCATCTTTTCCCTGAAAAAAAGTCAGCAAGTTTGAACCACCAACCTTGAGATTACGATTGCTCTTCTGCTAGGGCTGTCAGAGGGTGTGGTGTCATAAATCTCCTAGCTTAGCCTGGTATCTCATCCGGGATGTATAGTACTTCCACTTAGCCTAGTATCTCATCTGGGATGTATAGTACTTCCATGAAGAGGAAAAGTTACCATTTTGAAAACTAAAATCTCCTAAAGTCCATGCCTTGCTGCCAGAAATATCCATATTCATTAGCAGCAACATAAATCAAATGCATTAAGACTGGTCTTTCTTATTAAATGTCCAAATTTTGCATGCATATGAGACAATTCAAAATGCTGTAGCTTGGGCTACATACTCTTTAGTCTTCAAAGGAACATCCTTGCTTTTCAACATTTTAAATAGGACTTGTATAGTAGATCTATAAAATGTAATCCATAGTTTGAGCTATTGATTGATTACTACTTCCGATAGCATTGACTGTGAATTCAAGTAATATGAAATTCTTCATAACTCTAGTCTTTTCTCTATTTATCATGTTACCTACTGAAACAGTTGTGAAGATTTTGTTGTCTTTACATTAAGTTGTAATCAATACTGAAGACTGCATTTCTTGATCTTCATCATCAAGTGCATCAAGTACTCCTCATTTTTAGCAAACAAATCTGTGTCATATATATGTATATATAGCCCTTTGTTCATAAGCTTTCCTCCAATTTTGATATCCAATTCTTCTCCATATAAACCAGATTTTCTGATACTTTGATCACTCTACAGTTTAATAATTATCAAGGTAGTATAAAACATGAACACACACTCTGCCTGCTTTTAGATTACGCAGTATTGCCTTGTTATGTTTACACAACTGCCTCTTGATCCATGTTCAGGCTCCTCATGAGCGCAATGTAATGTGTTGGGTTTCCCATTATTCTGAAGGTTATCCATAATTTATCATTATCCATATAGTCAAATACCTGAGCAAAGTCAATAACACACAAGTAAATAACATCTTTCTGAAGTCTCTAATTTTATCCAAGAATCACCTGACATTAGGGATGCTATTTCTTCTACCATACCCTCTTCTGAATCCAGCCTGAAGTGCTAGCAACTGCCTGTCAATGTAATACTGAAACTGGTGTTGCATGATCTTCAGCAAAAGTTAACTTGCATGTAATATTAAAGACATTGTTCTATAATCTGAGCATTCTCTTGGGTCACCTTTCATTATCATGGGTATAAATATGGATATATTCTGACTCATTGGTCAAGTAGCTGTCTTCAGCAGTTTTTTTCTATGCCAAATTTCCTGGTATGGACAAGTGAGTGTTTTCAGTGCTTTGTCAACATGTTGAAAGTGTTCACTTTGCATACTATTAATTTCTGGAGCTTTTGTTTTGGGTTAATGCTTTCAGTGCAGCTTGATTCTTCTTTCAGGACCAGTGATTCTTTCTCATATGTCACCACTTGAAGTGGTGCAATTTTGAATAATTATCTTTGGGATAGTGACTTTATGAATTTGCCCTATCTTCTGGGATATTTCCTACATAATTCAAAAATTGTCCCATAAACCCTATTCCTTCAATTATTTCATTTTAAGATATGTGGGGTCTCTTTGTCTTTTGGTTTTCTGATTCTGAGTCTTTGTACATTTAATTATAGTACTTGGACTTATCAATTTGATCTGCCCTTTGAAATTTTATCTTCAGCTCTTCGACCACAACATTTTCTCTATTTCCTTTAGTTACTCTGCGATTATGAGCATCCTTCAGTGTTTCTTCTGAAGTCCAATTTGATTTTTGTTTTTCTGTCTTTTAAATGCCTTTTTGATTTGCTCATGTATGATGTTCTTAATGCCATCCCATACCTCATCATATATTATGACATTAGTGTTCAGTGTGTCAAATCTGTCCTTGAGATGGCCTAGAAATTCATGTGGAATATATCCAAATTCATATTTTGGCTCTCATGGACTTGTTTTCTTTTTCTTCAACTTTAACCTGAAGTTACATAAGAGCAATTGATGGTCTGCTCCAAAGTCAGCCTCTGACCTATTTTAGCTGCTAATTTTGTGCTTTTCCGTCATCTTTTCCCAGAGATGTAGTCAATTTGATTCACATGATAGTTGCTATTAAATTGATTACCAGTCCTGTCATATTTATGCATAAATAAAGAGAATACAAATCATAACCACAGAGATTAACAGAAATGTTAAATACAGGGCCACTTATATTATGGTTAATTCATTTTTATAAGGATGTGAACTCAATTAAGAGGAAGAAGGACAGTGTTTTATTATAGGTTTTCTAGAGAAGAACTATAGCTAGGTAGAGCTTGATCTAAAAAATCACTGGCAACAATGGCTGACAAGTTTCAAGTTCATTGGTAAAATGTAAGATTGAAATCTGACCAATTTAGCTACAGCATTGGAGGTTGTTGACTACAGAGTTTGATGAATCCAATGTTGGTAAGTGAGATGGTAGACTACTAACTCAGACTGCAGAGGCTAAACACTCCCTGATCTGCAAGCAATAGATCAAATAAAGAGTAATGTGTAGGATTCAGGTACCACAAAAACAAAAGAACTTTGCCAAAATATCCATATATACTGGAAGAAGGTCACATCCTCAAATACATTTCCTTCAAAATGATTGACTGCTCATATCAGATCTCATCAAAGAACTGATTACATTATATCAGATTGCGTCATGGGAAACGATTACTTCATAACTGCCAAAACTTTGGGTTTCATATCCAGTCAACTTGAAAACAACTTTAAGCAGTATAGATGATGTGTTAGACAGGATTTTCTAGAGAAAGAAAACTAGGACACTAATAATTTCATATATATTTATACAGATGGATTCATATACAGCTGTATAGATGGATTCATATGTATTTATATAGATATCTATCTAACATAAGAAATAATTAATTAATATACAAGTCAGAATGAATGGCTTGCTGCTACTCACTTCTGGGAGATAGTTAAAACAATGGCAGTCCTTCAGGTCTTGAGGGTTTCCTGGTAGTCCTCTGTAGAGCAAATCAGCCTAATGGGTCACAGGCAGCAAACAGCATGGCAGGTTACCAGCAGTCAGCCAGATAACAGGATCTGACAGTCCCCAGAACAAGAAATGTGTATTTTAGCAATGTGGAGTAGGACTTGAAGGAACCTTAACTTACAGCGACACAGTGCATGGATTAGGTGCCCCATGAGTAGTGTAGCTTGCAAAGTGAGGCACAGAATAAGCAAGGCACCAGGGTGCACACTGGTCTGCAGGTACAAGAACACAAGACAGAAAGGCAAGGCTCACAGAGTCATCTATATCTCTGCCCTTCAATTAATCTCACATGTGTCCATTGGTCATGTTGGCACAGAAAACTTTCCTGTGACAGATGGTGTGATGATTTTTTAAAATATATTATATATTATATGGAGGAATAATTGAGCATGCATAATCAAAACAAACAAAACAAAACCACAATTTAAATCTTGTAGTATATACAAATATATATATACAGTGTGCTGTAGACATATAAGCAAAATATTGGGTGATAAAATTTGTTAAGAAAAAAAAGAGAAGAGAAAGTGAAGTAAAGATTTTCTCATTAGCACACAAAAGATATAAATCAAAAAGGACCAAAACAATAAGACTTCACTTAAAATTAATACTTTTCTTTGAAAATTGAAAAACCAATTTCTAAACTTGGAAAAAATACTTAAGCTCATATAAACTATAGGTGTGAAAAATATACAAAGAATTTTCTTAATTTAATAATATAGAACAGAACCAAAGTTTAAAAAATGATAAACATTTCACAAAAGATACATATACAAGAAACAAACACTTTTGTTTTTTGTTTGTTTTTTTGAGGGGGGGGGCATCACTGCCTCTGGTGGTTGTGGGAGCTACCCAGCGCTGCTCCTGAGAGCCACCCCTGGATTTGAACCGCCAAGTCTGCCGGCTGCAGTACTGTACTCAACCATTTACACTACTGGGGCTCAGCCCTGAAACAAACACTTTTAAAGATTTTCAACAATGTAGTTGTAATATACAAGTAAAATCATAAGGTACCACTACAAATTGCTGGTGTGAATGAAAGGTAGAACAGTTATTTTGTAAGAAATAGGCAGTTTCTTATGAAATTGAATATGGACTTAACCATAAGATCTAAAAATCCTGTCCATAGATATTTATCTGAAAAAAAAAAGAAAATAAATGTAAACACCTGTTCTGTGTACAAAAGTTACAGTGAGATTATTTATAGTATCCCAAACTAGAAACTTACATATTTTCTACAGTTACTGAATGGATAAGCTATAGTATAGCTATATGGTAGGATATTACTTTGCAAAAATATATAAAGACCAAAACTATTCATTCAAGAACACAGACAAACCTAAAGTGTATTCTTCTGAATGAAGAAAACCAGATATTATAAAGCATACATAACTTCATTTATGTGATTCTGAAAAAGCACCAATAATAGATAACTGGTTGCCAGTTTCTGAGTTTTGCCACAGGAAGTCACCCATCAAGGAGAACAAAGAAATGTTATGATGGAAATGGAAATAGTCTATGTCTTGACTATGAAGGTAGGAACTGAATACATAAGTTCACTTTAGAAGGCTGTAAAGTGTGTGTGTGTGCGCAAATTACACCTCCATAAATCAGATATAAAAAACAAACAAATAAATAAATGTATTTTTTCAAAATGAGCAAAGAAAAATGCATGAGCATGATAGGAAAATTCTGGCATATTCCTTGACAACTTTACCACAAATCTTTAATTTGTCCAAAGTGTTCAACAGAAAAGGTGAGGTTGCACTGAAACCTCTAGGATATTGGTATTCATGCTTTCATACCTTCTGGAGCCATATGATGAAACCTAGGCTTCATATCTACAAATTCAAGGATGGTACTTTACATGACCCACCACATTTTTTTCTATTTTTACTGTACTTCTCTATTTCCCTTGCAAATCCCCAGTTAGGTCTGGTTACGTCACTAAACACACCCTCTCTCCTCCCTCAGGGACCTAACCTGGGCAATAAATTTTATGTTGCTCCAATTAAGCAGGTATCTTGTAAAAGATACTGTGGATATAGATGAACAAATAATTTTCTCAGTATATATTTGTTGGGAAAATTTAAGTCCAGAAAATTTTGATTCAAGTTAGAAGTTTAATCTTATTTTTTTAAAAAAGAAAGAAGATGTGTAGGGCTATATGGTGAATGCCTTTAATTTTCTATAATAGATCAATAAAGATTACTGAATACACTATCAATCTTGGTCAGCATTTTCTGGCAATTTGGATACATTTTTTTCAATAAAGAAACTAAACCACCCATGAAAATTAAGCTGAAAGCACTATTTAGTGCTAGAACCCTGTTTTTTCTAGCAGGAAAAAAAAAAAAGAACAGGTCAATGACGAACTCTTCTTTTGAGTTGCTGAGGGACTAATAAAATCAAGTTACAGATTATTCTCTGTTCTTAGGTCATTGCTCCAGGGGTAGAGAGGAAATATAAATTAGTGCAGTATTTAAAATATTCGTTAAAAATTCCACTGAGAGAGAAGAATGACCCCATTTTATGTCTTCTTCTATGCCACAAGAAATAAAGTGAACTTGAAACTGAATTATAATGAAAGTGCTTTGATTATAGGCAGAAGATAGGGATGACTATTTACTCCCAATCATTGTATAGGCCTTAAAGACGAACTTCAATTAACAATTTGGATATGTTTTTTATTGGGCAAATTATGGTTCAAACTTGAGTTTAAAATCTACTATGGAGAGGCTTCTGTATGAGACAATCATGCAATTTTCTTTCTTCAGACGTTATTAAATGGAACACTGGTGGTGTACGGGTTACGTGTTGAGTTGCAATTCACATGACAGGCAGTTCAAAACACCAGCAGTGGCCCTGGAGAAAGCCTGGTTTTCTTCCCGTGTGAGCTGTTAGTCCCATAAACCCATAGGGGGCATTTTGACTCAGCATTGACAGAATGACCATCAGTGAGAAGAGCTTATTAAACCAGGCAAGTTATTGAACTTGGTCTCTCTTCTAAAAATCACTATTCATTTGGAAAAATTAATTCTCCAAATCACCACATTTCTGAATTCTTCTCGTGGTGGACTCAAAGTATTCAGAATCCATGCTGCAATCTGAAATGTAGAGAACCACTAAAAACAGTGAATTTTCTGCAAGAGCTGGCAAACTTTCAAAATAGTGAAAACATGAAAAGCCAAAGTTTCTTACTCTTGGAGTTTGTGGGACTAAATGGAGCAAAGAGATGAGACAGGACAGGCACCAAAATGGAGAAAAGCCATGTGAACTGGCTGCTGCGGACTCCATTTGAGCACTGACTAGTGTTCTGAGCCACTTCTGGGCCTTGCACACCCACGGCCTGCACATATGAGCTGTAGTACAACTCGCGGCTTGACCGCATCTTTACTCGACATAATCAGATTTTGACGGGAAATGTCAAGACAATTTTGCTTCAGAGCACCAACAACACATCGCAATCTGACCGGATACAAGTGATTTTTGTAAACGAAGGCAGTTCGTGTTTCAGTCAATCGGAGTTGGTTGGCTTCTTAGTATGCGTTGTTTAAACCTTTGGCTGTGTGTTCCAAGCGTTTTTCTAAGGTTTTCTTTGTTTTGTGGCCTTTTGTATTGTTTTTGTAGATAAAAACCAAACAAGCTTGGATCCTAAGAAAGAGTTTTTTTTTTTTAAAAGAATCATTATGATGAAAGAAATGGTTAACATGTTATCGATATTGTTGATGATAATTTAGTAAACCCTTTTAGAAAACAGTTAAGGTTTTGCCAATAGCAGACCACATTAGACATATCTTTTCCTTCCTTCCTTCCTTCCTTCCTTCCTTCCTTCCTTCCTTCCTTCCTTCCTTCCTTCCTTCCTTCCTTCCTCTCTCTCTCTCTCTCTCTGTCTCTCTCTCTGTCTCTCTCTCTCTTCTTTCTTCCTTTCGAAGGCCAGCCAGGTCCTGCGAAAAGAGACAAAGGAAGGAAAAATAAAACTCCTGAAAAGCAGCGAATGACTCTTTCCATACCTCCTTTCCACGTATGTGTCCACAGATTCAGGTCCTCATCAGTTTCAAGATATAAGCCATACTGTAGGTGTTAGAAACATTTTTAATCTTGTGATTCTTATTTAAATTATATTATTTAACTCTGAACTTATTTGCTTTGAAATTTCTGTGTAATGTTTTCTATAAAAAGGCAAGGTTAAAATGAGTAGCTGTGGGCTGAGCCCTGGTGGCGTTAGTGGTTGAGTGCAGGACTACAGGCCACAAGCTTGGCGGTTTCAAGTCCAGCAGCAGCTTTCAAGAGCAGCGCTGGGTAGCTCCCATGACCACCAGAGGGCAGTGATGCCCTCCAAAAACAGAAAAGAAAAAGAAAAAAATGAGTAGTTGATACCAAGGGCTTGGGTCGAGGAGAAATATTCTGAAAAGATGATGGCAACAAATGTGCAAATATGCTTGACACAAAGAATGCATGGGTGGATTGTGATAAGAGCTGTATGAGCCCCCAATAAAATGATTTAAAATTTTAAAAATAATTTTTTTCAGAAGGCAAGGTTAGGATAAAAATTTGGTGGTTAAAAATGAGCTAATTCATTTTCAGTTATTTCTGATGGGAAAAATTGATTGGGAAATCAACTACATCGCATCTCAATGCTCCTGCTTGAGCAATTTTGCACTGATGCTCCGGGTTCTACTATAGTGCACAACTACTGACTTCTGTGACAGATTGCCTACCGCCCTAGCCCGCTCTATGCAACTCAGCTGTCCCTTTACATCTCTAGCATCTGGTGGCCTTGCTGGATAGCAGATCACATGCGAGGCTTGGTACAGACAACCTTCCTACCCAGTGCTGGTAAGCCTTCCCAGAAATACTTTCCCCCTTTTTTTCTTTTCTTTCTTACTGCGCTGCCACTCCCACCATCTCTCAGACAAGCATCCTGTACTCACACCCTTGCCAGTGAACAAATACCACCAAAGATTCAGGATGCCCCAACCTAAAAGTGATTTTTGGTTATTTTACCTTTTCTCCTCCTCTGCAGCCCTGCCCCTTTGCAGATACACATGACCTCCAGGCACAAATAAATGAATTGACAAACAGAAAAATCAATGCAAAAGTTCAGCAAGACAAGCAATTGGTTCTCTGAAAGGATTAACAAATTTGACAAGCCTTTGGAAGACCTAACAAAAGAAAAGAGAGAGAAAATGTGAATAGTCAAAATTAGAGCTGAAAATGAGGAAATCACAACTGATACAAATTAAATTAAAAGAATAATAATGCACCACTAATAAAGATGGGACCAAAGCAAGTTTGAAAACATAGAAAAAATATCACTATCTAGAATTACACCAGCTACCCATATTAACATTTACCAACATAGAAAACACAAGAGAACCATAATAAAAAAAGAAATAGAGAAAATCATCATAAACCTTCCAATCAATAAAAGTTCAGGACAACATGGTTTCAAAGGGGGGGGGGGGGTTCCACTAAGTATTTAAAGAAGAGCTGTAACTAATTCTACACAGTATTCTAGAACATAGAAGGGGGTGATACACTCCCAAACTCATTCCACAAAGCAATCTTTACCCAGATCCCCAAACCAGGCAGAGAGTGCAAAATGAAAAGAACTTGTAATCCAGTATCTTTCATGAACATAGATGAAAAAATTCTCAACAAAATACTATCCATTAGAAGCCAACCTATCTAAAAAATTATTCACCATGATCAGATGAGATTCATGCTTAGTCTGCAAAGATGGATCAGCATTAGTAAAACAATCAGTGCAATCCACTATAAACACAAGACAAAGAGTAAGAACCACATAGTCATAACAATAGCCACAGTAATGGCATTTGACAATGCTCTACACCCGTTTTTGAATTGATGAAAATTCCTCAACAGAATAAGAGCCTGTTATGCAAAACAAGTAGCCCAAATCACACTCAATGGGGGAAGACTGAAAACATTTCCTCTGATAAAAGTAACTAGGTTGGAAGCATTGTTACACTTATTCAACATTGTGCTTGAAATTTTAGCCATAAATATTACAGAAAATGCAAGTAGGGAGAGAAATGACTCTCTGTTTGCAGATAATAATATTTTATATGTAAGAAGGTTGAAAGACCCTACAAAATATTGTTGGTAAATAGCGATACAAGATAATAAGTAGAAATCAATTTGTTTAATGTGTGCCAGTGAATGGAGTTCTGAAAAGGGGATCAAGAAAACAATAACATTTAGAATAGTCACACAGAAGATGAAATCTTTAGGAGTACCCTAATCAAATGGAAAAAATCTGTACAAAGAAAGCAGGTCATTATTATAAGAAACCCAAAGCGATATACACAAATGTTCATGGATAAGAAGACTTAAAATTGTGAAAATAATTGCACAAGCAAGCGAAATTCTTTTGTGGTGGGTTTTGTTGCTCCTGAACTAGATGACTGCTTGTTTATGCTCAAGCCTTTAAGACCCCAGATGCTATACCTTTTGATAGCTTTCTTCATCATTCTTGCTCATGCTCCTACATGTCCTCAGTGAACACCTTGGCGATGTGTGCACACAGTGATGTGTGTGTGTGTTTCTCTCCCCCTCCCCCCCATTTGATAACTGTTTCCTAGACCTTTAACCACCTTGTGGCCACGCTGGCTGTTGTGCTTCTTCTGTGTGAGTGTGGTCTCTTCTCAGGTAAATGAAATATTGTTTATCTTCAGGCTTTTAAGACCCCAGAAGATATACCCTTTGATAGCTGGGCACCATCAGCTTTCTTCACCACATTTGCTTATGCACCCATTTTACTTCTGTGATCGTGTTGGGCCTGTGAGCTTCGTGGAATTCCAGATTCATAGAACAAAGTATTCTTGCATTGAGGGAGCACCTGGGTGAGGGCCCAAGGTCCACTAGCTATCCTAGTATTTGACCTATGGATATGTTCTTAAATTTATTCCCTCCTTATAATAGATAATTGTATCTATGTAAGAACATACCTATGTTTAGACCTCTGCAAGTGCCCTTTGCCTTCTCTCTCTTTCTTCTATTTCCTTCCATCTTCCTCCTCTCCCACCATCATGTTCCACCTTTATTGGTGTTTCAGTGTTTCCTCATAGATTCATTGCCCTTGCTTAATCCTAACCAGGCCTCCCATACCCTCCTTTCCATTGATTCCAGACCACTGTTGCTCCCTCCAACCACCCACACCCCGCCATGTTTTTGTCCACACCCCTTTCACCTCCCCTCTCTCTGGTCCCCAGGACTCATCAGTCCTGTCATTCTTTACTCCTGACTCTCTGACCAGGAGTACTCCCTTCTTGATCTGGTTCATTTTTTTTTGGGGGGGGGGGTGATTGTCAATCTGCAATGCTTCCCTACCATACTACTCCCCAAGTGTCTTGTGTCACTGTCTGCTTCAGTAGGGAGCCAGTTTGCCCCGTCCTCTTGTTGTTTGCCCAGTCCTTTCTGTGGTGCATTGGGTCCTCAGTGGGGTATAGTCCTCTGAGCATCAAGTGTCAGCGTGGGGACTGAACCAGCTCTCTTCCTCTTCCTCCCTTCTTGTCTTTGTTCCTGTGGGTGTGGGGTATTGGACCCTCCCCCAGCCTGTTCTCTGCCATACCCAGTTCCAGGGATGGAGTCCATCTGACTCTGATAGCGTCTGGCTCTGTAGCGCTCTCATTTCTTGTATCTTCCCATGCGTCCACGCAGTCCTCATGGTTGGGTGCTTCATGGTAGGAACTACTCACCCACTCCAGTTTCTGTGGAGACAAGACCAGTACTTCCCCCCGCCCCAGATGGATTACTGCCCTGTTCCCTCTGTTATCGTTTCACTTTTGAACTCCCTTTTATCTCCCTATCCTCTCCACCCCTTCAACCTTCTCCCATTACTGTGTTGCACCCAGCGTGTACCTCCCTGGGTTTGGTCCTCCCTCCTCCTCTTACTCTACATCTTGGACCAACTGTTATGAAATAGGAGTCTTCTCTTTTATACTCACCATACTGTTTCTACTTACCTCAGGGGGCTCATGCAGTACCTATTCTTTTGTGACTGACTGACTTAGCTTAGCATAATTTCCTCCAGTTCTTCCCACGCAGAGATGTGTTTAATGTGCTCATCAGAGTTTTTGAGTGAGGCATAGTACTAACAATCAGGTATTAGGCATCAAAGAACAAAAATCAAAATCAATGGACCAATTGACTCCTGATATCACTGAAGACAAATGAATACAGAGGCAAACAGAGTAGAAGAAACGATAGTGCCCAGCTACCAAATGATTGAATGTCCAGAGTCTCAAAGACTTTAAGATAAACGAGTTGACATTCAGCGCAGAAACAGCAAAGCCCACATGGAAGAAGCACACCAGCATGTGTGATCAAGAGGGCCATTGGGAGCAGGTCTGAGCATTAAAGAACAAGAATCACATCATCACGAATGAGGGGAAGAGCAGGGTGGGGACCTAAGGCCCACTGGTGGGTAATTGGTCACCCCTTTACAGGGGAGTCAAGGGGAGGAGACAGACCAGTCAAGGTGCAACGGGGCAGCGATGATGCATACAAGTTTCCTGTAGTTCCTGAAGCCTTCCTCCCCCAACCATCTTGGTCCCAACTCTACCTTACTAATTCAGATGGACTGGAGAAGGTACACTAGGATAGAGGAGATCTGAAGACATGGGGAAACCAAGATGGATGAGCCCCTTCAGGCCAGTGGTTAGATTGGAGCTGCTGGAAGGGTGGAGAGAAGGTGGGGTAGAGAGATGGAACCAACTGCAAGGATATACACATAAGCTCCTATTTGAAGGATGGGCATCAAAGGAGTGGGTTGGGGGAGAGGTTTGCCAGTGTAAGATAGGACAGAACAATAATAATGTATAAACCATTGAGGGTTGGTGGAGAGGGGAGAGCAGGGGAAGAGGGGAAGGTATGGAAAAGCCAATACTAGGGGCTCAAGGGAAAAGGTGGATGATTGGAGAATGATAGCAGCAGCGGGCGTGTGAAAGTGCTTGGCACAGTATGTTTATTTCTGTATTGTGAAAAACGATGTACGAGCCTCAATAAAATGATTTTAATTTTTAAAAATTGTGAAAATATCTATACTACCCAAAACAAACTGTAAAAATAATGCAAGTCCTATCTAAATTCCAACTTCATTTTTTAAGAGATGGATAAACTAATTATCAACCTCAAATGTAGAGGGAAGTGACATATATACGCAATGAACTCCTTAAGAAAGAGGTGGGGAACATCTTTTTTCTTTTGCCAAGGATCATTATAATATCACTTGCAGGCCATGCAAAATGATCAACTTTAAAACTAGCCTGCTATATTGTGTCAAACATATAATTGAATCAATATTTTGGTGAGGTATTATCTGAGACTGATGATTGTGAAGATCTTATAAAGCCTGAGGACTGGACTTTACCTAGCCCTGCCTTAAGTAAAGGAGTAGAGTAGGAGGCCTCACTCAACCCAGCCACCAAACGTAGAAGGTAGCCACAGCAGTCAAAATAGCCTCATGCTGGTCAAGAATGGACACATACACCTTTGGAACTGAATAGAAAACCCAGAAGTAAATTCATGCAGCTAAAGCAACTAATTGACAACAAGGTGCCAAAACAAATAAATCAATAGATAAAAGGGAAAGAAACAGCCTCTTCAACAAATGGTGCTAGAAAACTTGGATTACCACCAATAAAATTATGAAACAGGACCCATCAATCACTTCGTGTACAAAGAACAAGTAAACAAATAATAATAACACAAGATGGATTGGAGACTTATATATAAATCTCAAAGCTATAAGGGTCATTCATGAGAATATTAAGACAACCGTTTGTGTCCTTATAAAGTTAATTGACATACTGCCAAATATAATAAAGCAAGCACACACAGAAGACAAAAGAGACATTTAGGACCTACTTAAATTAATGTAATTATGCACATCAAAAGGCTTCATTGGCATATAAAGAGAGCTCATGGACTGGTACAAAGTCATTTACAAGGACAAAATGGACAAAATACAAATACCTGAAATCTTAGAATTCTACACACTTCAAAAAGAAAGAAACAAATAGTCCAGTTAGAAGTTTAGCAAATGACATGAAGAGACAATTCAGCAAAAATGACACTCAAATGGTTAACAAACACATGAAAAAATCTCAGGATCACTAGCCATATGGGAGATTCAAATAAAATTCATGTGATATCATCTGACACAACGATATGCCAATTAAAACAAAACAGACAAACAGAAACCATCAAATACCGGGAGGGTTGTGGAGAGATTAGAACTTATGTAGTGTGGATGTATTCCTAAAACAACCAGTAATAGAAATTCCATATGTTTCAGCAATGTCCCTGTTGATCTTAAATTCCAAGGAAGTAAGAAACACAGCAGGCACAGGCACATGCATGTCCATGATTATTGCACCATAGTTCACAATAACAAAGTGATAAATGGTCCCAAAACCCATCAGTAGAAGAATGGATTTTAAAAGTATAGTACATGCCCACAATGAAATTCTATGTTGCTGCTGCTGCTAATTTCCCTCAAGTTGGTAACTACTCATATTGTCTTTATGTACAACAGAATTCAACACTACCCAGGCCTGTGTGTGTAATCCTAAAAGTTGTCCCAAAGCTTGAGTCCCTCATTGTTGTGACTGTGTCCATCCATCTCCATAGGGGCCTTCCTCTTTTTCACTGCTTGGCTACTGTATGGAGAATCAGGGACCCCTCTATTGTAAAGTGCTCCGAATATGTAAGACACAATCGCTCCTCTTTTCCTCAAAGGAGCACTCAGCCCATATTTCTTCCACAACAGATTGATTTATCCTTTTACCCTTCCATGGTATTTTCAATATTCTTTTCTAGCACCACAATTGAAATGCACCCATTTTTTCTTAGGTCATTTTTATTCAATGTCTGACTTTCACATGCATATGAGGTTATTGAAAATACATGCCTTGCACCAGACACACCTTAGTCCTTAATGTCACAATCATGCTTTTCAATACTCTAAATGTATTGAAAGATTAACCTAATCAAAACATCTTTTGATCTCTTGACTGATGCTACTTTGAGCATTGATTATGGATACGAGTAAAATGAGATTCTTGATAACTTCAACCTTTTCTCCATATATCATGATGTTACCTATTGATCCAAGTATGAGGGTTCTGGTCTTTTTACTTTGAGTTGGAAACTATACTGAAATAAAGTTAATATTGAAATGATTAAACAAGAAATCTGAAAAGTTAGGAGGCTGGGGCTAACTAAAGCGATTTTAATAAATAAGTTTGGAAGTAGGGGACATAGGATGATTACAGTGTGACAGTGTTATTTGTTGGGTGTGAAAGATAGAAATGGGAGGATCTGCGAGGAACTGCCAGGCATCAAGATGTTCAGGGAAGGATCATAGAATCAGCTGACACAATCCAGAAAAAGGCAGAAAGGTCACTATATCCAGAAAAATAAAACGGAATCTGTAAATTGAGTAGTGTGAGTTTTATGAGTTACTCAAGCACAATGCAGGAGAAGTAATGTCCCCAGGAGAGCAAATTGGATGAAATAGAGAAAGGTAGTGATCATTAAATTTGAGACTGTCACCAACGAGTTAGATCGTGGTGCTATAAACATTGGAAGTAGAAGTTTGTTTGATCTAAAGTACTTGGGTCTAATTTGCTACATTTAGCCTTTGCTTGTTTATACATTCAGAATATAGAATAATAGTGAGAACAATATGTATAACCCATAGGTGCAAAGAAGCATGAATTCTTTTTCAAGGTCATATGACTCCCATCACAATCAATATGATACATTGTATGCATACCACATTTTATTTGGGGGTCATACGACTCCCATTACGATCAATACAATACATTGTATGCATGACACATTTGCACACCTGTTGCCATCATCACCCCTGAAACAACCTCCCTCTGCTTAGGTCCCCAGGACCAGATCCCCATATTTCCCCTCCCTCCCAACTCCCCCTCCTCCATGAACCTTTAATAATTTACAATTGTTAATACTTTTTCGTATCTTACTCTGTCCAATGTGCCCCTTTACCCACTTCCCCGATGTCTGGTCATATGTAGATCCCTGCAATTAGTTCCCAAAGCATGTACACTTGTGAATTCTACTTATAAATAATGAAAATAATTTTGGTCTCAAGCAAACAGAAGAATGAAAGCAACAAAAAACAGAGGTCATAAAGGAGTTGGAGATAGCAACAGATTAAAAAGATTGAAGTCCACTTCATATCCTTGATGAGAACATAGCATATGTTAAAGTTTTCTGTGAGTTTTTCTATAAAGTAAATAAGAATACATTTTTAAAAATCACCCAAATAGATATCGAAACAATATCTGTGCCAGAACTACCTTTTCATGTATTGTAATTTCCTGCCTTTTTTTTTTCAAGTTCCTTCTGTATTCCTCTGGCTTGTAAAATGTCCTCAATATAAAGGCTTTATGTTTTATAACTATATGTTTTTAGTCAAAATTCTATTTTTGATTTTGTTGTACTTTGGTAACGTTTGGTTTCTAAAGTTAACGGTAATGAGGTTGATTGTAGCTTCTATTTTGCAGCTGACGCACTGCTTCCAAGTCCATTTAAGCTCATTGGAAGCCTTTGGGATACAAGAGAACTGCTCATGAGAATCGTGAGACAATAACTCTTTGTGGAGGCAGATTGCTCCATCGTTCTACAAAGAACAGCTGGTTGGTTCCAATCATGGAGCTTTCAGCACTCCAATGCTTAATCAAATGCACCACCAGGTATCCTTTCACTTTTGCTGCAGTTTCTACAATTTTTCAAATGTTGTCACTTGTATAAGCGGTTGTGAGTTTTTCCAGGGGCTATCAGGCGTTTATTAGTACTAGCTGTAAATTGAAGTTGCCCCTGTTCTGCCTTTCTTTTATTGAAGGGGGTTAATATCAATATCAAGTGCACTGATATTTCCCTTCTCACTTTTGAGCATGCCCTATATTTACTTATTTGTTTTTATAAAGACTCGTTCTTTCTAAGTTGGACACACGAGGCAAAGATCATAGCATTGATACAGTATACTATTTTGGGATTCGAGAGCTAAGAAAACGACATCCATATCGCTAATGATTCATTATGTGTAATAAAAAGCAGGGTTTGGTCAGTGTTTGTTTCATTCACAATAAAATATCACTTGAGAAAAATTTTACTATTGTCCAATTAAAAGCACTTAATATGAGCTGTCTTGTTGTTTATCATTTTTTTCTAATTTCCTGTAATAGTAATCATAACATCGTCTCATTGATTCCAAACTTATTTGTCACATTCAAAGAACTTATTACATTATCTTTTAAATTTTGCTTCATTATCGGAACATTTGGATTCTCTCCAAGTCCACTTAATTTGATAGAATGGCTGAAATCACACTCAGTTATGAAATAAAATCAAAGCAACCTAAAACCAGTGGGAAAACAATCTAATTAATCATAAGTCTTAAAAAAGGAAATAGCTTCTGAACCTACGGGATTGCAAGCAAACAAAGGCTCAAATAAGAATATAGATAGAGATAGAGATAAAGATTATAATATATACTTTGCCATAAATCATAGATATGTACCAGATATATTACTGATAATAAAGATTTTGAAATTTTGGAATGCAGTGTTATCTACACAAATATCTGTAAGAGCCCTATAATTTCTATTTTTTCTATATCTGCCAGTTGTCTACTAATATTGTGCATTTTATTAAAATACCATCACATCATATTTCTTCTTAAAATATGCAGTACACTTGAAAAATAAAATTCTGAGTGGCAATATGAAATTACAAAATGTTTGCTCTGTAGCCAACATAAAGCTCAAGATCACATAACATAAAAATGGTGGGATCATCTGGATTTTTTATATTGTGCAATTGAAATCCAGTGGTTGCAATGAGAGAGAAACTTTCATGATGAATGAAAACTATATCTCCAGGTTTGTTCAAAAACAAAATTGCTAACATGCTCTGAATCATTCCTATAACCCAGGCATTTTGCTATCACTTAATATACATTGTTTTATAATGTACTCAAAGGGGTCAAGTTCAGGGGTTAGTTTCAAGTCAAATGATTAGAATAGAATTTCAGTGGAAGAACTCCCCTCCTCCAATTCAAAAGGGTGGATACAAAGATATTGTCAAGATGAAAACCACAAATTTCAAAGAAGCAGGTTGAGTTACGGAACCTGAGAAAATGAAAAGGAACTATTTGTGTAAATCTACTTCTTATAAATTCAAGTTCCCATTTCTTGTCAGCAAGTTGTTTTGTTTGACAATTTGTTTTCTTTCTGCTTGTATTTCACCTGTCCACTAGGTTCTGAGGAATGCCAAAAAAATTCAGATCAGGTTTTCCTCCCTCATGGATTTAGACATTTGGTCTTGCTAGGTAACAAAACAAATATAAATAAACAAAATAAGACCTAGCAAAACACTCTGGAAGAGTGTGGCGAATTCAACCAGGCAGATATGTAAGAATCCATTTTCCAGGTTGCTATAAAATCATAAATGATGTCTGTAGAATATAAATAAACCAGAAATGTTTATTGACCATTAATACTTGCTAGTGCTCAAATATGCAATTGAGGAATACCATGGGAATGAATAAAATGAGTTTGTTGTTTGCAAGCTTAATTATCAAGATATAATGGTACCATAATGAGTAGTTTGCTTATTTGATGAAAAAGAGAAAGAAAAAGAGAGAAATGCCATTTACTGGTTACTTTTCTCTGGCAGATATTGTGCGAGGCGTATCTGCTGTGTTCACCTCACAGATCTGGAAACATAGGCATTACCATGAGTTGACAGTTAATAACGAGTCCTAGATACATGAGGTGAATTGTTCAAAGAGTTGATAATAGTAAAAACAAAATCTAAACTCATACTCTCCTTTAAAGCATTGAACACACATTCCTGACTTAGGCCCTATATTTCAATAATGTCCACAAATATATGTACATATATATTTGTAGGTATAATTATGTATCTGCCTTGAAAGACTCACACTCAGAATTTTCCGTAGACCAAAATTGTATCCACATTCTTTGTCCATGGTATCAGGAGAGACCAGACTCTGGAAAAAGCCATGGTGGTGGATAAGGTAGAGGAGAAATGAAGAAGAGAATAACCTCCCTCCCCACCCGCCCGCCAAAGCAGAGGTAGCACAGCGGCTGCAACAATTGGTTGAAACATAGTAACAATGACGAGGATGATGCTGGATTGGGTCCTGATTCCTTCTGTTGGACACAGGGTCACTATCAATTGGAACTTACTTGACAGCACCTAGCTACAACTGTAAGTATGTGTGCATGCGTGTGTGTGTGTGCTATACACACACACGCACATATATACATTAATAGATGTACTATATGTCAACGTGTACATAATTCATTACTGGTGAGTATGTGTGCATAAATATAATGTATCTGCATATAGGTATATATAGATATTCATCTATCAATGATGTATGTCTACACATGCATCCACAATATATATACATATTCACGGTGAAAGGTGTATATTTTAATTCACTCAATAAGCATTTATTAAATGTCTAATTTTATTAGATAATGTGGATGGTTCCTGAGTGACTTACAAATTTGAATTACCATATATACTTGAGGATGAGCCTACCTGAATATCAGCCAAGGCACCTAATTCTACCACAAAAACTGCGTTAAAAATGCACTGACAAATTCAACTTATACACAAGCATATATGGTATTCTTATTTTCTCTAGTGACTCATTCTGCAACAAAAAATTGAGAACCTCCCACTTCCCAGCTTTTTGTGTAGAGAAAAATCTTTGTTTCTGTAAAGAAAATAAGCATTAATTTGAATTCTGGAAAATCAAGTTTTTATTTAACACGTATTTTTGTCATGAGTATTTTATCTCCACAGCTATTTTGGGCTAGAATTTAAAGAAGTGCCACTTCATTTCAATTTCTTCCCATACCATCAATTGAAATTTATAAAAGAGAATAAAAAGAAAATTAATGTCATGGATCTTTCAGAAGTATATTCATGCACGAAGCCCAATTTCCCCCAATTATAACCATTTGCCTTCCTGTACAGAACATCCTGAAACATCTGCCAAATACCTTTTAGAATCACAATCAAGGAATAAATGCGAACCTTAGTGATTTTTGGCTCCTGTAGATAGTGTCTTTAGTAGCAGCCTATGCCATTGCTTTGCCCCAGCAGAATGTTGTTTCCGGAAAGAAGGTGAATGAATCACTTTTATGGGCTAAGAGACTTTCTCTGCACGTCATTTTGCATTATTAATGGTTAATTCCATTTTGCTGGCCTGAATTAGAGTTCTTTCTAGGGTAAGGTTAAATTCAAGTCGTTGTCTTATGATTTCCTATATTAGCAACCATTCGTATTTTCAGAGCATTTCATTTTTCTTTCTCTTATATTTGAAGGTATTCTGAATTTCTATGCAAATAAAGAAGATTATTTTATGCACTTTGAATTATCCTAAAAATAAACAGTTGTGGTTCACTCTTTGAAGACATGGGCTTTAGATCCAGACCCACTTGTGTTAGATAATTTAAGCTTTATGACTTGAACAGTTTAAACAGAGACCCAGTTTCCTTGTTTAGAAAATAAGAACTGAACTTAGCTCACAAATGTTATTATAAGAATGAAATAAAATACTGAAAAATGCTCACAGGGATCTTGATATGCTGTTAGCCCTTGACATATCAGATAACTAAACAAAACTCAACCCAGACTCATCTAGTCAGTTGTGACTCATAGCAAACTGTACAGGATTCCTGAGGTTCAAATTCTTTACTGGAGCAGATAAACTCTGCTTTTTCCCACTGAGCAACAGGTAGGTTGAAACTACTGATATTTGGAGTAGATGCTGAAGGTTTACCAGACAGC